>WAAG01026252.1:15227-36198 GCA_013390105.1 Tichodroma muraria | reverse complement strand
TGGAAAATGGGTGAGGCTGAGATTTTGGGAGCTGCCAGGGGAATATCAGCGTGGAAAATGGGTGAGGCTGAGATTTTGGGAGCTGCCAGGGGAATACCAACATCCCTGCACTGCACTGGTTCTCTAGAGACAGGACTCGGTTGTCTCCAGCAGTGCAGAGCTTGTTGAATGTGGAAAAAAAAATAAAATAACCCAGTAATTTTTTAATTAAAAAAGGATAATAACCTCTTGTGTTAAAACTGTGAAAATCAGTCCTGTACATTTAAAAATGGGCTCGTAAAAGCATATGTGCCTTTTGGCTATTTCCTAGAATATATAGCTTCAGTCACATGGCTCTCATTAAGACACCAGAAAATGTTGTAAACTGGCATTTATAAGCTCGCCATAGGAAATTTCTGTATTTTTATTTTGAATTTATAATCCCACTCCAAGATTTGCTGAAAGATATAAAACTTTACTTGAGGTTTTGGAAAGGGAATGATGTCTGAGCAAAACAGTCTCCTTTTGGTAAAAACTCCCATCTGTTCAAGTTCTGACGTGTTCTTCAGGCAAATACAATTTTTTTTTTTCCTACATGTATTTAAAAAAACCCAACAAAGCAGATCTGGCTAAGAGCACAGTCACTGACACTTTAACTGTTAATATTTCATAACATATTTTTTAAAGGTAAAATTACTTAAAATACATCTAAACACACTCGCTCCCATCTCTGCAGAGCTGAGGAGGCTGCTGTGGATCCCTGGGTGAATTTAACACTGAAAACAGGGAAACTTTGGTCTCAAAATAAAAAGTAACATTAAAATCAAGGAAGATTTTAACCCTATTTTTTTACACCAAGGTTTGAATAACACCACTCCGGGCTGTAAATAACATCACCAGATGGAAACTTCCCTGTTTCCCCCGATCTCACATCTCTGGACAGGGATCAAGCTATAAAATTAGAAAGAAAATTAACTAATTAACTTCTACAACAGTGAAACAAGAGTTGCTGCCCGCCATCCCTGAAAATCGAGGAATTTGGAAGCAGCAGGTTATAAGAGCAGTTTGCAGGGCTGATTCCAGCAGCTCTTTTCCAAGCAGGCTGCAGGTGGCAATACATTTATTCCTGATGGTGTGTCTCCCTGAAACCCCCGGGATCCGGGCGGAGGAGGAGGCTGCTCTCGAAGAAGAAATCCCTCATCAGGGAAACCTGACGGCTGTGGCTGCAGGGAAGGGGTCGGGAGGAGATCAGGTGGGTTTCCTTACGGTGGGAAGGGATCCTTTCTCCGTGTCGCCCTCCCAGCCCGTCCCCAACCCCTGGAATTCCTGCGATGCCAGGAGCTGAGTGGAGAAATCGGCTGGGAGACGGGCAAAATATATCCTAAGAGTGGAAAAAAAATGAAACGAGGCATCTTTAATTCCCTTTCCCCGACCCCATCGTTGTGTTGTTCCCCCAGGAGCAAGAATCCAGACTCGCAGCTCTCCCTCCTTCCTTGAGGAAGATTAGGCAGAGTAAATCTCCGATTTGATTAGGTGATGATTTATAACATCCCTAAGTGTCTTAGAGAGCCCTCGCAGTGCCATGCAGCAATCCCACTCCTCGGGGTGCTCCAGCAGGGCTTTCTCATAACTAAAGGCATCTCTGAGGGGATTTTCTGCTGAGGTTCTGCTGATCAGCCCTGGGGCAGTGTTTTCAGTCCTGGGAGATGGAGGGGAGCAGCCTGGCAGAACAACCTGGGAGTATTGGAGGGGAGAAAAACCCCTTTCCATGCAGGGAAGTGCTTCTGAAAATGGGGCAGCTTTGCCAGGAGTGCAGGAAAAGGCTCTGATGTCACCCAGGAGCTCGGGCAGATTTCACCTGGCTGAGCCACAGGGGTCTGGCTGGAGGTACAAAATGAGGTTGGGAGAGGCTCAGGCTCCATGGGTTCTTCACATCAGCCCAGAGGAGGGACTGGTGCTTTCTCCCTTTTTGTGTGGGCTCTGAATCTTTAATCTCTGCTAAGTGCCTCCTCTGGAAAATGGCCCTTATTTGCTCTGCTGTGGGAACAGGATTATCATTAAATGGTCTCAGGGAGTAAGTGCTTTAAAATAATACTGCAGAGCACTCGCTGTGCTGTCGCTCAGTAACTCCAACCACAGCTTGATCAGCGCGGAGCGATGCCACTGGTCATTCTCCAGATGGAGCCGCACAAGGGCCAGCCCCAAAAGGCCCTTTCTGGCAGGAGAGGGTGCCCTGTTCCACTGCAAAAACAATGAATGGCCTTTGAACCAAGCCACCCCTGGGGAAGCAGCCCAGGGACCCAGCTCCGGCTGCTCTGTCAGGGATGTGTCACTGCAGCTGGAAATATTCCCGGCAGCGTTCCCCACACGCTGAGGCCTCGCTCTGCTTTCTCCACCTCGCCCTGAGCTTTTCTGGGGGTTTCCATCACCCCGAGTGCTGATCTGCCCTCATAGACTCACCTGGGTTGGAAGAGACCTTAAAGATCACCCAGTTCCACCCACAGCTTCCATCATCCCAGGCTGCTCCAGGCCCTGTCCAGCCTGGCCTTGGACACTTCCAAGGATCCAGGGGCAGCCACGGCTGCTCTGGGAAATCCATCCCAGTCCCTCACCACCCTCACAGGGAAGAATTCCTCCCCAGTATCCCATCTCAGCCTACTCTCCGTGACTCTGAAGCCATTTTCTTTGTCCTGTCACTCCACACTCTTGCCCTGCAACCTCCTGAGCATGAAACCTGCTCATTAACACCAAGATTTTAATCAGGGTCTGGGTGGCGGATGGACACCTCAACAGCCTCCAACCTTCCTTTGGCAGCTTCCAAACCGAAGAACAATCAAATGTGGTGAAATGGGGTGAAGGCTGGGCAGAGCAGCTGGGGATGGTGATTTCCTTGGAAGGCATTTCTGTGCTGACACCAGGAGGATGGAGGGGACGGCCCCAGACTCAAAATGTGGGTGCTGCCTCTCTTCCCTGATCCCATCCCAGGGAGCAAAAGGGCAAAGCCAGCAATACCTCTGGCTTATCAGTGACAGGACAAATTGATACCAGACTTTTATGAGGGTGGGGAAACGTCTCTCCATAAAAAGACTCTAAATTTACCATCGTGTTAACAATTCTGTAAGAGTTTTTGGCAACTCCTAATGGAAATTTCAGGAGCAGATGGAAATATTTGGAAACGTATAGAACACATGAGCCTGCAACATCCATTTTTATTTTCTCATTGGGAGTGTGGAGTGGTTTCAGGTTGCCTCTAATTTTTTTTTTCCTTTCTTTCTTCTGGATGCTAAGAAAAGCAAGAGGGGAAGCAGGAGATGATGGATATAAGCAGGAGGGGTTTTTTTGTTGATGTTGCTCACTTGATTCCCCTGTGTGGTCTGTGATAGATTCGAGGGAAGGGCACCAGCACGAATAACCTGGTCCTGGGTTATCTGGGAAGGAATGGAAGGGCACCTGTGAGGTCCAAGGAGCCAATTAAACTCTTCCAGGTTAATTTGAGGTGGATTGCCTGTATCCAACTCCCAGGCAGCACGTGGGGTTTAATTAATGAGTGTAAAACAGCCTCAGTGTTCTCTGATGGAAGATAATGTCACGGACTGTCCCTGATGCCCAAGGTCACAGCTTTCCTCGGAGAGGAAAATCCCTGGACAACATTGAAAAGGTGGATCAAGTATTTCCAATCCTTGCTGCCCACTGGGCAAGAAAAACTTTTGCTTTTTAGGTGTTATAACCCATCCTAGAGCAGGGAATTTGGTGCCGTAGGAGGGGAATGAGTAACAGTAATAGACACACACAGAAGCTGAGGGAAAAAACCTCCCAGCTGCCAAATTTCTGGACCTCTGCTGATCAGGAACGATCAGGAATGAAGGAGTTTTTCCATTTCTCTGCTGCCTGAGCGGCACAAGGGCCAATGCACGACCTTCACTGCTGGTCTGCTCCGGTGGATCAGGGTTTTGTGTGGGGAGCTCATCTGGAAACCGAGGCGCTTCCCGAGGTGTTTACATTGTCCCGCTTCCACCGGATCTCGGCGGCTCTTGGAACATCCATCCCCAAAGCCTTTAATTAGGAGAGACTTCTGGGGCTGGTGGTCGAGGCTTTTATTGTGCTTGGAAGGGGCCTGAGCAGAGGCCCCCGGGCCAGCAGCAGTTCCGACAGCGATCCCGGAGCTCCGGGACGGGGCAGGAAAGGGAGCAGCCCGAGGAAGCGGAGCTGGGTGATGACAGAGAGGCTCCTCTCACACCCACCCGAGCAGCCCACGGGGACAACGAGCCCGCGGCCCCTCGCTGCCACTGTGCACTGACAGCAGCACTGTCGGGGAACCGCTGCGTCTCCTGGCACTGCTGTCACCCCCTGAGCCCTGCAGGGACAGGGAGCAGCTCTGTGCCATTGTCCAGGTCATGCCCGATGCCTCAGGATTTTAGCTGTTACATTTTCATCTCTTTGTAATCCTGCAGTTCTTCAGTGCATAACTCTAAACTCCACACTCAGTGTCAGCTGCTGCTTTCCCATTCTGGCCAGACACAGCAATTCCTCTCTGGGAATCAAGGGCACCTCACTGCCTCAGGCCCCCAGAGATGGAAACAAAAGTGACTTGGGGGGAAACTTGGGGTAAATGACTTCATTAGCTGAAGCTGTAATTGGGAGATCAACCCCCAATATGCAAATGGGCCAAACTTATAAAAGTGTCAAAACCCGTGACCCCTCATCCATTTTGGGTGCAGCCCCTGGGGGGTTTTGTCTGCCCAAAATGTACCTGAAGGCCCTTCAATGAATATCACTGCTTTTTATTCCCTTACCTTCTCTGGCCTCTGCTTTTAGGTAGCCCAAAAAGGCACCATTCCACCATCCCTGCTGGCCCTTGCCTGCTCCAGTGGAACACTCAGCCCGCCCCTTCTCTGCTTTCCCTGCACAAACCCTTTTTCCGTAGCGGGATTAACGCGAGCGATTCGGGCTCAATTTTCCTGTGTGTTGGCTGTGAGACAGGAGCACGTCTGCCCAGTCCTGCAGAAGTCGTTCAGGTCCCAAATCCTCTCGGCTGTGTCCCTTCCCGGTGGTTTCTGTGACAAAGGAGCGCGGCTGGAGAGCGTGGCAGGCTCGTGCCCCTCCCAGCGCTGCGCGAGGGTGACACCGGTTCGATCCCGTCACCTTTTCCTTGGCCCGGAGGCAGCGGGTGCTGAGCCACAGCATCTTCAAAACGTCATTTCTCCCTGGAAAAGGTACCTTGTAAAACACCCAGGAAGCATTTGGAGTGATTAGCCGTGGGCTCTTTCTTCCTAATTTTGCTGTGATCCCATGCGTGGCAGAGAAGCTGTTGGGATAATTCCTTTTTTATTGACTAGTAGTGAATAATTGTGATAGAATACCTGATAAATATTCAGAACACACTTGCAACTGCTCCGAGGCAGGTTGGAACCACATGCTCATGCAACTTTACCAGATGCTGTGTACTTGTATTTGTCCCAAATCATGAAAAAACCCAAAACAAATTCCATTTTTTTTTAATTCAAAACAGGCATCAGATATAAAAACTGAAATTAATAAGATTCTGTGGGTTGAGAATAACATGTCCATGAAACCATCTGATGGCAAATATATTAAAAAAACTTCTTTGTTTTCTTTGCAGGCCACTTTTTATCTCCATAACACTTGACGTGAAACCACTTGAAGATAAATGTGAAACCAACACAAATTCATTTGATTTGCAAGCGTGAGACATCCAGGTAGGACATTAATAATAAAAATCAGTTGGTTTTTTAAAAATTAATCCTTTTTTAGTCAGCCAAGGCAGGGGTATTATTCATAATGAAGGCTAATGTCTTGCCTGGAGCTGTGACTCAGGAGCTGGCAGTGACTCTTCTCTTCCTGCTGTCCTTCCTCTGAGCTGCTTCACCTTTCTCTCCAGACCTTCCCAGATGAGATTTTATCAGCCAAGATCGTTCCCATCCAGCTCTGTGAACCTGGAGTGAGGGCTGTGGATGGCCAGAGCGGGGCTGGGGGAGCTTCCACCCTTGGCCACCACCACGGAGAAGATGCTGGGGAAATAAAACACCTCTGATTTAAGGGGGAGCCCCAGGAGCCGAACTGGAGGGACCACAGATGCCAAAATTGACGTTCAGTTCCCCTCAGACAAAAAAAAAAGGGATTTTTCTTACCCTGTGACCCATGTGGGCTGGACCAGCTCCTGATCTCTGATCCCTCTGTCCTGTCTTTTATTAAATCCATTCCTAGAGCTGCATCAAGTCCCTCCAGTGCAGCTGTAGCTCTCCAGCCTTTTCCTCTCTCCACTTTGGTCTTCTCTTGTCAGCACAAATACTCAGGCCTACGTTCCCTCTTTTGTGCCCTGCTGAAGGTAACTCAGCACAAAAGCCAAAAGGGCAATTTTTAAGGCTCTCCACGTGCTGGGATTTTTTTCTTGCTAAGAGGGGATGAGAGTGGGGCCAGCTCAGGAGCTCCTCCCCAGCCTGCTCCAAGGCAGAGAGGACAAGTGGTGTTGGAAAACAGACAAATGAAAGAAAAGCCCCAAACAAAAATTTCCCCCTTCCTTGGATATCTGGAAAACTCTGACCTGCTGGGGGGATGGAGGGAGGTTAAACACCCTCCAGGTAGTAGGGTAAGATGAGCCTCCCCAGGCTGGGGAAAATGATGCTGGGTGCTGAGTGCTTGACAAAAAACTGGCTCGAGTTACACCAAATCGTTTCCTCATCATCAGTCAAAATTACCCTCCCCTTCCTCCTCCTCCTCCTCCTTCTCCTCCTCCTCTCCCCCCTGAAACGCAAGAAGATGAAAAGAAGAATGGAGGGGGACAAGAGGAGGGAACTGGGACGGCTCAGGGAGTGCAGTTGCGGAGCTCTGAGGACTCCAGTGCCTGCCCTGTTCCTCCTGCACGGGCAGGGGGATTTGGGAAGTGCTGGGGGCTGCAGCCTTGCCGAGGATTCACACCTGGCCTTTTCCCTGCTCCAGTGGCTGCCCGAGTGCTTCCCTCACAAACCCCAGCTGGGGTGAAATGCAAAATTCAGCTTTGCCTCGTGTCCCTCGTGCTACAGACTCTGCACGGGGATCACCGTGGCTGCTGCGAATTCATGTCAAGATCCACAGGAATAACCATGGAAAATACTTGGCATGGCTCAGCCCCCCACAGAACACAATTAAATATATCTCACAATTATGCTTTGTCTAAAATTGTAGCCCATTAAATACCTCTCATGCCTCTCACAGCTGGTGGGTCTAAATTTAGGGATTCCCTGTGAGTGGCGTGGTGGGATCACGCACTGTTGTGGGAGGGGACGTGGTGGGGACACTCAGGACAACCTGTGGCCACAACATTTTGCTTTCCCAAATTCGTCTGTGAACTTGCAGAGCTGTTTGAAGGCCCCTCAACTGTGCAGGTGTTGCACAGCCACTGGCACAGCTGGGAATGGAATTGTGGTGCCCACTCATCCCAACATTTGCTCACCAATCCCAACATTTGCTCACCCATCCCACACTCACCCACCCATCCCACCACCCCTGGGCAAAGCTCTGCCCCTGCCCAGCAGCTCCAGGGTAGGAAAGGGCTCTTTCAACTCCTTATTTCCCAGTGGGACTTTATTTTTCTTTCCACCACCTCTTGACCTTGGATGTGGAAACAACGTCCAGAGAGCTGAGAAAGTTCTCAGCATCTTCTTTCCTTCCTGCAGACATCAAAAGGGGATTGTGGGCTCCATCACAGATTACATCACGGCTGGTTTTGATCCTCTCAGCACAGGAGACATAAATCTTCTTCCTCTTTCTTTCTCTGTTTGGGTGTCGATTCTTTCCTGTGTTCTGAAGTTTCTCAGGAGAAAATGTAAACGGGCTCCCAAAGCTGATTTTCTGCCCACAGATTTCTACCTTGGCCATTCTTATCATTGCTGCTGGGTGGAAAAAGGATTGGCAGGGTTTGGAAAGGGCCAGGGCGGGATGCAGAAGGGACAGCAGGAATTTTAACAGCCCTGATTCAGTAAACCCCAGCTGTGCTGCTGTGGTTGGGAGATACCTCCAGCAGTTTGGTAATGCTGGTAATGCTGGTGTTGATTTTTCAGCATGGCCAGGCTCCCCAGATAATCCCTGCCATGGACGTCCCTGGCATTAATTGAGGAAACCTCACTACGACTGGAAGTGCAGGGCAAAAAATCAGTATTTCTAATTTTACTGCAAGGAGCGAGCCTGGGGACCCCATTCCCACAGAGCCTCCCAGTTTGGCTGTCGTGCCTCTTCCAACATCCACTGGGTGAGGGAGCAGAAATGGGACCCTGGGGTCTTCTCAGGTGAGGAGCACCTGGGCCAGGGGCTGCTTAAAGTGCCCAAAATCCTAAGCCTCTACCTGGGAGCTCCTTTCCCAGAGGGGTCTGCTCCTACCCCTGCCTGCCCCAGGTTCCTTGTTCAGAGCTTCCTTCCCATTCCTGATGGAGGCTGGAGGACCCCGAGGGAGGGAGGGAGGTAAAAAAGGTGAATTACACAGAACAGGAGTGAACAGGACCAGATCTGCAGCTGCTGGAGCATTTTTTGAGCTGCTTCTGGAGGACAGGAGCGTTGCCTGCGTCCCCAGCAGCTTCACCTCCCGCGTCTCGTCCTCTGCGTGAGTGGCTCCTGCCTGCACAGGCTACGTTAGGACAATACTGATGGGTTTGTGATGTCTTTTAAATCTGCTGGAGGAGCTGCTAAATATATTCCACGGAGGAATTTCTCTTTTCCCGTGTGCGTGTCCGCGAACTCGCCCCGCAGGCAGCACAGGGGCGTGGGCCCGGTCACCATCACCAGTCACCGTCATCAAATCACAGAATCACTGGGCTGGGAAAAGGCATTTCAGATGACTGTGTCCAGCTGCTCGCCCAGCACTGCCAAGGCCACCACTAGACCCTGTCCCCAAGTGCCACATCCACACATTTCTCAACCATCCAGGGACGGTGGCCCCAGCACCGCCCTCCATCCGTGCCCAGCGCTGTCGTTCCGGCCCAGCTCGGCCTCCAGCCCAGGTGTCCGGGCAGGGAACGCACAAACTGCACGCAGCAATCCCCCTGGGGACACCTGGGAGCACGTCCCCTGCCACGGCTCCGTGTCACAGCTCCCAGCCCTGTGCAGGACACCAGGGAGGTGGCACTCCAGCCTGGTGTCACCCATGCCGGGCCCTTCCCTGGGACGCTTTCAACCACTGTAACGCAGAAATTTCAGTGATTTACAGCCAGGATCGTGGAAAAGAAAAAAAAAAAACAAAAACCATGGGAATGGGGCGGGGGGAGGGAAGGTCATTCCAGTTTCTTCCTGCTTGCAGCTTTCGGATGCAGGATATGGCTGAATGGCAGCCTCCACGCTGCATTTATTTTTAAGCCACTGATAGCTTGGGGAGTGACCTCGCTGTGCAGCAGCAACATCAGCCAAGGAGCTGTTTTTTTCCGGCCCTTCGACGTCAGATTGCTTCCTTTGACACCTCTGAGAGCCAAAAAATGGGAAGCATTCTCTTCCCAAGGTAACTTTATTTTTTCCCCCTGTGATACCGCTGCTGGGGCTCTCTATCTCAGGCCCGGGGCTGTCGAGGCATGGATGGCACTGCCCTGGGGACAGCTGCAGGTCACTGCTTTAGGGCAGAGGTGCCTAAATTATCTGATCCTTAGAAAAAAAATTGCCTTGACAGGAGCCAGAGCTGGGGCAACTTGACCTCCATTTAAAAGACCCTGGAATGCACTTGTGACTTCTTTTTTCCCCATTTTTTTCCCTTTTTTTTTTTTTTCCTTTTCAGGGCAGCTGGGGCTTTCCAAGATATCCCAGCTCCCATCTCCATAACTTGTTTACTGAAATCTTAGATTTAGTTTCCCAAGCTCATTCACAGCTTAGTGCAGACACCTGGGTGCTGCTCGAGGCTCTGAACACCAGGAAAATGCTTCACCCCCATTTTTGAAAGCACAGGAAATTTTAAGCACCTTCACACAGAAATAACACTAAAACCTCCCAGGCTTTATTTGTGACTCCAGCAAATTTCTTGCCTCAGTTTGCCCATTCCTAAACCACAGCTTTGCACTGAGTTCCTCAGTACACCCCACGTTATCAGATGTCTCTGTCCATTCCTCCAGTGCAAAATGGAAGGGAGGATTTTATTTTAAAATAGGGATGGAATTGGTTCAGCTTGACCTGCAGGTGCAGGTCCCAACTGCAGCTTAATTTTTCAGAACCTGTGTGAGCAACCTGGTCTAGTGGGAGGTGCCCCCGCCCTGGAACAAGATGAGCTTTAAACCTCCTCCAACCCAAACCATTCCATGATGATTCCACCAGAAAATTCCTTGGAATTCAACAGGAAGAGCCTGGCTGGAGGACACCATTATGTGGGTAAATGAAGCTGCTCAGTGCTGCTCTGCACGGATCTCCAGGGTTGTTACAGGGCTGGAAAAAGGAGACACCCCCAGGATGGGACGTGTTGGGCTCCCATCCCCAGCTCTGCTTTGTCTCTGTCCTGCCTCCAACGCCCCAAAGCCACAAAAATCGCTGAGAGGGATCCTTCAAAGGCACTTCTTCCTGCGTCACTCGCCAAGGAGAGGGCACTAGGGCTCAGATAGGGATTTCTGAGCTCAGAAATGTCAGGAGGAAGCAATGGACTCGGAGGAAATTCTTGCGACGGTCTCGGAGGAAGCGGGAGATGTGAAAATACACGATGTATTTTCCTCCCACAAGCTGTGCTCTCTGTTTTTATTATCATAAACCTGGGCCCGGAGGATGTCAGCTTGTTTATTTATTTGTTTAAATGAGGTTTCGCTCCTTGTTCAAACATTCCCATGTTGGCAGCTGCTGTGCTGCCAGGCCCTGTCCTCCTTCCCAGCTCCCCTCCCGTAACCAGGGACGTGCCAGCCCAGGCAGCGTCTCTGGCAAGTGGGGGGTGCTGAAGGTGGGGGAAATGTTTTGGGTATCACTGGAACCTTCTGGGATGGCGACACCACCACGTCCTCGTGCACGTCACCGCAGCCTCCCCGGGCTCACGCCTCCTCTCCAAACTCTTGGAGTATAATCTGGAATATCCCATTTTTTGGCCTGTCCCCCTGAGTCAGCGTCTCCCTTCTTCCTTGCCACCCCCACTGTGCTCCTGCAGGTGTGTGCTGGAGATGGGTGCCACCAGTGTCTACTCTTCTGTCATTTTGAGGCCTTGTCTGCAGTAACTGCTCTGGAAAATCCCACTGCACACCTGGACCCTGAGGGCTTTCCAAGGGCTGCCCAGGTAGTGTTGGATTTGGTGCTGGTGGTGGCCCCTTCCACCTTGAGCTCCCCCAACACTTGGGGCTGTTGCCAGCGAGTCTGAAGGATTCCAGGAGCCCCACATGGGCCCAAATAACACCGTGCTCAAGCCAGGTCCTGCTCTCCCCACTACGGAGGTGAGTGGGATGTGAGGGGGGCTTTATCACCTCACATTGGCCAGCCTAAGACCCTTGGCTGGGGGGCTTCTCCCCTGGACAAGGGGCTTGTCCCCCTGGCTGATCCCAGCCGCTCCTGCGGGGTCACTCTGGCAGGAAGCCGCTCTCGCCCCGGGGAGTCGTGGCAGATGCACCTGGGAGGAGAAGCACTTTGCTGGAGGAAGAAAACAGGATCTCACATATAAACAACATCCTCAATGGCTCAGCAAGTGAGTCGCTCTTTCCAGAGACTGTTTTCGAGCTGCTGTTGTGTCCCCCATGCCCCCCCCCCAGCTCCAAAGTGGAATTAAACCAAGTAGGAACCACCAGAGCCCCCGGGATGGTGCTGTCCCACTGCTTCTTCCAAAGATCCGTCCCTGGATGGACCCAGTGAGGGCAAGTGCTGCAGAGGTGGAGAGTAAGAATAACTCCTGGTAAGAATAACTTTCCAGGGGATGTTTGGGGCTGGAATGTACCTGTAGGATGAGAATTCCACCTTCCAAGATGATTAATCCAAATCCAATCATGATTAATCCAAAGCTTATTTGGGGCTGAAAGGTACCGGTGAGCACATGGGACAGAGCATCTCTTGGGACAAAGCCAAGGCCGTCCCACAGACTCACTTGTGCTCCTTCCAGGGGACTCCTCACCAGGTGGAGAGTTTTGCTGGATTTTGCATCCAGGTGGTAGAATCTCCACATTTCTGGAGTGCTTTCTCCCGTATTCTGGACTCCTTGGTCATGGCACCTAGCAGAGCACCCCACATAGATCTGAATTCTGACTAATTTAAAAAACAGAAGCAGACAACTTTTATTTCTCATCGCTTATTCCTCCCTTCTCCCCACAAAGCACAGGTAACTGAGGACAGCACTCCTGGCAGCCAACGAGCCCCAGCCAAACCTGCTTCCCAAAGGGAACCCACTGGACCAACTGGGACATCCCAAAGGGTTAAACCCAGCACAGGAAACCTGCGGGCAGAGCCAGATTCCCAGGGAGGAAGCATTCCGAGTGCTGTGGGAGAGGAGGAGAGCGGAGCGCTAGCGCGACGCGCGAGCGGAGCAGAGGTCAGCGGCGTATCCTGCTGCAAACTTCCTGAGCGACCTCGGAGCAGAGAACAACAACCCCGGCTGCCATGGCATGGGGCGTGATGGGGCGGGTTTGTTTTTCACTCCGATTACCTTGGGCCTACTTTCTCACCCCGGCTGGTGGCCGCACACTCTGTCCTGCCCCAGCTCCAGCTTCTCCTGCCGCCCCAGCAAATCTGAACTTATTAAATGTTTTTCTGGTGTGACTGGTTTTGTGTTTTTATGCCCTGGATTGGAGTAGAGAGGCAGAACTGGAGAGGAGGGAAGAAAATTAACCTTTCAGGCTCTTTGAGGTGCTCAGGTGGGAGCAGGAGGAGCACAGCAGCCCCACAACAGCTCAACAGAAGGAAAATCCACCAAAACTTCCTGTATTGCTGTATTGTCTTTTTTTTTTGCTTCTGAATATCAGGACACAGAGCAGAAGGCTGGGGGATAATTGTGGGAATGCTTGGGGAAAACACCAGTGGGACTAAAAGTGCCTCCTTGCCTTCCCCAGCCAGCAAAAGGGAGCAGAAGTTGGGACAAAAGTCCCTAAAAAGAGAGCAAAGGTGTCTCTGCTGCTTCATCCATCCCTGATTTGCATTAAAATGAAGGTTTTAACAGTTGGGTGCTCTTGCAAAGAAGAAAAAGAAAGCCGAGGTAGAAAATGCCCAGTATTTTATGCCAAAAATGATGTTTAGATAGAAATGGCTCAGAAGTTTCTGAAAGTGTGATGTAATTAGTTTTATTTACAGTGAAGCACAAGAGCAGGGGCAGGTCATGATCAGTGTGAGAAATCATTTCGTTCAATCCAGTTTTTCTGTGTGCTTCCCAGCAAATATTTGGGAGAAAGAGGAGGCTCCTGGAGTTTGAAATTTTCTTTTTGAGGACATGGATCCAACACTAAAACAAGGCCAGCTCAGATCTCCCTTTGGGCATCTGCTCCTTGCTGTGGGAGGGACATCCCTGGTGGGATTTTAGAGGTGGTTGAGAAGCTGGGATGTGCAGTGACACTGCCAGGGCGTGTCCTCCTGTCCCCCACAGCCAGGTCCTCCTGTCCCATTTCTTTCTTCCTCCTTCCCTGGGAGGGTGGGCAGGCCCTGGCACAGGTTCCCAGAGCAGCTGGGGCTGCCCCTGGATCCCTGGAGTGCCCAAGGCCAGGCTGGACACCGGGGCTTGGAGCAGCCTGGGACAGTGGGAGGTGTCCCTCCCATGGCAGGGGGTGGAAGAAGAGATTTTTTAAGATCTCTTCCAACCCAAACCATTCTGTGATTCTATGATTCCAGGATCATCCTGTGGATGATCTAAGATGGAAAGTCCAAGGATCCCAGGCCCAGCTGCTCTTGAAGAGGCTCAGAGAGACTTCCAGGCCTCCCAACACCCACTGGCACCCCAGCGGACTGAACTGAACTGGAATTCCTTCTTTTCCCTTCCCGTGGGATCCAGCCACAAGACCTGTCCCTCGGCCACCACCATGGGGCTTCCTGCACCCAAGGGTTGGACAGGGACAAGCTCTGGAGCCCAGGGCAGCAGTGCCACCCCTGGAGTGCCACCGATGCCGTGACTGGCTCTGCTGAATTGGAATGTTACGATCCTGGGGGCGGTGACATAAAATGCCAATTAGGATGCGGTCGGCATTGTTGCACGGAAATGTTTTCCATTATATTTTGCTGTCAGCAAATGCTGGCGTGAAACCGGTTCACAGCCCTCATGTGGCCACCACGAGGAGGTTGGGGAAAGCACTGGGATCTCCCTCCAGGAGGATTTGTTATCCTGGTCAGCCGGCGTGGGAGCAGCCTCTTTCCTTTGGGCAGTGGGATGGGCAACTTTATGTTGGGAAGGACAATCCCACAGGTCTGGGGGCTCCACAGGACCCACCAAGGCTTTCCTGACGCGTGTCCCCAGCTCTTCTCATCTATGAATGCTGCTTGTCGCCTTTTCCAGTCGTATTTTCCACACCATTTCTGTGAGGATAAAGTGCTGAGTCACAGGATCCAAGGAATCCTGAGCAGAAGAGCCACAAGGGACTCCTATTTGTTAAGATGTCCGGGATGCTTCCTATTAAATAATAACAAAATGCTGCAATAATAACTTGGCAGCTCTCAGCCCCCGCCAGGCTGATGCTCAGTGTGAGTTTGCCTTCCTAAAATTCCTTTAAGTGCCTCGAGAAGATGCAGGGGAGGAAGGAAGGACACTTCACTCCTGACTTTTCCCTGCTGGAGTTCTTATAGTGAGCCTTGAGAAGATGGGGAGGAGGACAAATTCCTCTTTGGGTCGTGTTCCTGGCAGTGGCCATGGTTGTTGCAGGGTGGATTTGAGGATAAAGCAGGGACAGGTCGTGGATCCCATAGTTCTGGCAGGGGTCACCAGATGTGCAGATATGGGGTAGTGGCTTTTTTCGCTTTGTGGGGAAGGATTACAACCCCCCCTGTGTTTAAAAATCAAAAGCAAAACTGCTTTTTGTAAAAAAAACCCAGCATCTACTTTGCGTCTCAATTTCCAAATCTCACTTAACAGCCTTCAGCAATTTTAAATTATATATAATTATAAATCAGTTTTGATTTATACGTAGCTTAAAAGCCTTAAATAAGTTTGCATATCTTGTGAACATTACTGTCTTTTCATCGTTAATTAAAGAAATTTGCTGGCTGGGTTTATCAGAGCAGCTCTCCTGGCCTGGGTGGCACCAGCTGTCCCTGCACACAAGGCAGGCTCTTCACAACTCTCCACAGCTGGGAAATCTTCCCAAAATGCTGCAATTTCCCCCCCTGAGCTCAGGACGCTGGAAGCTGAATCAAATAAAAGATCAGATACATTGTGCTGACCCCAGTATGAGTTTTGGTTTGGTTTTTTTAATGAGAAATGCCATACAGAGGGTTTGTTAAAATGTTTTGCAGGAGTTCCTGCTTCACTTTGGAAATTCTCTGAACAATCTGATCTGAAATTCCAGAATTTCAGTCCATATTTGCCACATATTCTGCATTTCTGCTTTCCCTCCATTTGCTCCTTAAATGTCAAGGATTTTCATGCTCCCCTTGATGTCACCTGTGTTAGTGGAACATGGATCTCCCCTCTAACAGGAAAAAAGGAGAGGTTGGTTTGGCTCATCCCTGTGCAGTGAAGGCTCTGAAGATGTAAAAGAACATCAGGATGAACCTATAAATAATGGGAGGATCTGTAAACTATGGGAGAGGGCAAAACTGACCCTGGGTGCAGTGGGGAAGTTTTTTTAACCATCAGAGCAAGAGGGACTGGAGGAGCCTTCACCCACAGCAGAGGAAAATCAGCCAAATGTTAAAGGTGGAGCTGAATCCCTTTGGAGATGTGTGTGTGCAGTGGGAAGTGGAATAGGGATGCAGTACCCCCGTGCATGCCTGGCTTCACAGCTGGCCCAGAAATGGTTCTTAAACCAAAAAATAAATAAATACAATCATTTACTCTGTCCTAAACCAGGCTGCAATATGGTGAAGGGCAACTTGCCACTGATTTAATGTGATTAGGAATTTTTTTCCCCATGAGCTCGTGCCTGTCTCTTTATTATCTGGAGGATGAGTGGAGTCCTGAGTCAGGAAAAGAGCTCCCCTCAATCCATCCCCTTGCTTTGACTTCAGAGTGATCCATGCATGTGCTTAACATTAAGGTTCTGCTTCCAGGCTGTCCTGAGTAATAGGCTCAAGTGTATTTTGAGAACTCATTTTTACTTTTTATTACAATAATAACTTCTGCAGTGACATGAATTCCAACAGGGAGCCCTGAGGAATAACATCCCCTTCCAAACGGTTTTCTTCTTTGCACTGGAATTAGAGCACATATGAGCAGAGCAGCCCATTACAAGACAAAGCACTTTCCAGAAGGTGAATTTTTCTCGGCCTCACAGCAGTTCCTTTAGAGTCAAAGATTAATTCTGTTACCAAGTTCTGCTCCTGGAAACTGCAGTCAAATGGATCATTAATGAAGGAAAGCAGGGACCCTGCTGAGGAATTGCTTGTGAAGGGTGCAGCTCTTGGAGGTGCTGAGCTCCTGGAGCTTGGCTTGGCCTTTCTTTCCTTCTTTCCTTTTCAGATTTCCTGCTGGAATTCCATAAAACGATGTGTTTGCAAAGCTGCCCTGCTGCCATTCCGACAGGATATTGCACTGCTTCCAGAGCAGAACCACCACAGGTACTAAACCTGGGACTGTACTGAGCAGCCACCCCCAGGGGATGCGGAGATTTATTCCCTCTCTCATCATTCCCTTTGTGCTTAATGGGAATTGCCATGGGAGCCCTAAACAGCACAGACACTACAAACCCTGCCCACAGGCCTTGATGGAGAGGGGAACAACCCCAGGCAAGGCAATAAAACCAAGGAGGGTGGAAAACAGGGAAATGTTGGGGCAATGTCTCAGGCACGGTGTGGGATTGTTGGGGTGTCTGTGCAGGGCCAGGAGTTGGACTTGTGGGTCCACTCCAGCTCAGGATATTCAGGGATCCCACAGAATGTAGATCCAACCTCTGTCACTCTTGGAGCTGGTTGTGGGATGGGATGAGTGGTGGCTCCCCTGGTGTGTGAGGAGGAGGAGAGAAGGATGACATCCAACCAGGATTGCTCCTCTTCCATCCCTTCAGCTCTGCACATCCACATTCCTGAAAATTCCTCTTGATCCATGGCAGCTTTCAGACCAAATCTGCTGATGATTTATCTCCCAGTTCTCAGTGTTCTGACAACCTGAGACACGTCTGTTCTGCAGGAAGGAGGTGATAAACTCAGCTTACTCACACTCCCCTCTCAGTGTCTTCAGGGGAGAGCAATGATGACAAGATTTCCACTTAAAACCAAGCTGCAGAAAGCGAATCAAAATTTAGACTCAGCTCATTTTATCTGTGCTTTAAAAAAGAAACAACAACCCACAAAAAAGCCAGTTAAGAAAACCACAACAATGGGAGAAATGAGCAATATCTGCCAAATAAAAACAGTCACTCACTGCTTGTATTAGTCAGGAGAAGAATAAACTTTTAGATGGGCACACAGTAAAACAGCTCCCCAAGAGTAGCTGGAAAACCAGGAGTCAAGATTCCTGCTGGAGCTTGAACTGTGCTTGCTGCTGGTTGGTACCTGACCCCCAGGACCTGGAAACAGGGAGTTATTTAAACCAATTTTTCACTGCAATCTGAACAGAGATAAAGCAATTGAGCTGGTTTGGGTGGGAGTGCAGTGGTTTGTGTCACTTCTCCTGTTTTTGGGACCCCACCTGGGCACCTGGTGGCCGAGGCCAAGCAGGAGATGCTGGGACTCACCTGAGGAGCCCATGGTGATGCCTTCTGGAGGCTGGGCTGGAGCAGAGAGCAGGCAGAGCAGAAGGATGAAGCAGGCATTGATTAAAAGGCTCCACGCGCACTCCTGGGCAGTGCCAGAGCCCGGCTGGGCACACCCAAGATGGACCCAAAATGGGCACAAAATGCACGAGGTCCCACACTTTTATAAGTTCTGCTCCACTGGCACATTGGAGTCAAACTGTCCAGCCACAGCTCCAGGTCATGGAGCTCCATCCTCCTGGTTTCTCCTTCTCCCTTCACCGCTGGTTTTGTTCTCGGGCCTGGAAGTTCTCCTTGGTCCCGAGCTGGAGAAGGAATTGTTTTGTCTCCCTGCTCTGTGAGGAGAGCTCAGCAGCACTTAATGTGAAACCCAAACCACCACTGAAACAGCCCAGGATCTGAAAATATAAAAGCTGAAACTCAAGGCAATCAATGGTGGTGCTGGATTCAGCTTCCTGCCAAACTTTTCCTCTTTCCCCAAAATCAGGGAGACTTCTGGGCTGGAGAGAGCAGGACAGTGACCTCTGGAGCATCTCTGAGCCCCCAGCAGTGCCGAGTGCTGGGGAGGAGGAGCAGTTTGTGTGCGGCGGGTGAGGAGGAGCTCCCGGAATTCCCAAGGAGTGCTCTTGCAAATTGTGCTAAGCAACACAAACTTCTGGGGAGTGTTTCCTGGTGACGGTTTCACAGGGAGGCAGCATCCTCCAGTGCAACTCCCTGGCTCCTCCAGCATTCCCAGTGCATGCTGGACACCCCAACACCATCAGGACCCCATAATCACTGTTCCCATTCTCCGTGTGGGATCTCAGCCCACCTCCACGGCATTTTCCAGATACCCACTCCCCATGGGAGCTGGGGGCTCCAAAGAGCTCCCACATTGCTTTTCCCAGTGGAACTTCCACTCGTTTCCACCTCCAAGACCCCTTTTTGAGAGCCCAGGGATCTTCTCCGCCTCCTGCTTGTTGCTTTGTGTATTTTGGCAGGTGCCTGCTGCTTCTGAGATGGAGAAGCTTTTGTGCCTCTTCAGACAAATTCTTTGTAGGTGCAACTCCAGCAAAACCTTTGATGTGTTGGGCTGAGAGGTCACCCAAGGAATGTCCGTGTTTGTCATCAGGAATTGGGGCCAAGTCCTACTCACCTCCCAAAATAACGCCTTTGAAGTCGGGAGAAACGCTCACAGGCACAAGGGGAAATTTTGGGCACTGGAACGTGAAGGTAAATTTCACATCGTGACCTTTTAGTCTTTTTCTTCTTAATTTATTGCCTCACGGAAGTTTTTCCTCCCTCCTTTCCCCCCCTTCTTCCCTGAATTTGACACCGATGTTGGTCAGGCAAAAAGTCAAACACCCAATAATCATTGGAAAACTGGGCCAGGAGAGTTCAAAGGGTTGGGAAATGTAATTTCTTTGCTAAATGTTGAATCTAGACCTGAGTTTATGCAACTGCATCCTTCAGGGGGGGCTGGGAAGGTGCTGACAACACGGCTTTGTTTTCTGGGATAAAATCCCAAAGATACTGAGAAATCCCAAAGATACTGAGAAATGCAACAAATAGAGAAAAAGTCCTGGGGAAAATTTGGCAGAACCTCTGCAAAGACGGCACCAGATGCCCCCAAAGAGGAAATTACAACATGTGGCAGCTGTGGTTTTTTGGTTAAGCAACTTTTTCTCAAAGTTCAAAGCATCTGGGGAAAGTAACTGCTAACAGGGTGAGACAGATTTATGGAGCCCACACATGGCAATATTTTGGTATAAAATTAGTAAAAAATGATTAAATCCCCGAGATGAAGAGATTAATTCCTCCGAGTTTGCATTCTTTGAAGAGCAATCATACTTTGACTTTGTCAACTGGAAGAACTGAGTAATTTCTTGGATTAATTGATCACAAGGGTTGTAATCCATAATAAAAGCTCAGGCAAAGCTGCCAGGCTTTGTTTCTCAAAGGATTTGGGTAATGAGTTGATCTGACATTAACAGAATGCATCCCAGACTGCAGCCCCATGCCTTGGATCTAAAGGGGGGATTCAGGAAGATGAGGCACTTAATCAAGGCCTTCAACATCTTTTTCTAATATGGGGGAAATGATTGTTTATGTGAGTTGCTGGATTGATCAATTTGGGAGAAAGGTTTTGTATAAATCTCTGGTGTATGGCATGAGCACTGCCTGGACTTAGGCAGCCAGCCTCCAATGTGATATAAATATAACAAAACATATATAAACCCCCAGAAATGTCCTTTCTAGCCACAAAAAGGACAATTTGCAGCAGTTCCCACTGCAGGTTTGTGTTTATTCTCTCTTTTTACAGCACTCCTGTGGTTTTATGCTTTGTGTTTCTGTGAGAGCCAGAAGAGACCCTGACCATCTGCTGCCAGACTCAGAGTTTTAAATGCTTTGTTTAGAGCTAATAAAGCCCTGAATTAAATTCCTAAACAGAGTTAATGCTCCTGGGACTCGGGGAGGCTGTGGGTACCTGCAGGGATGGCAGCACGAGGTTTTTCCCTGCTTGGTTCCCTCCCTTTGCAGCAGCTCCTGCTCCTCCGGTGCTGGGACGTGCTGCGGGCCAGATCAGGGAAATGATGCTCCTCAAAATTAAACCAAATGTTATTTTGCTGCTGGGCCCTGTGTGAGCCAGCTCAGTCCCCAGGCTGCTCAGTGGTGCAATCTCCGGCTGTGCTGGCACGGAGGGAGCCTGGCTCGGGTGCTGGGAGCTGAGCAGAGGGCTCGGGATCAGCCCTGAGCTCTCCAGAGCGTGAAATCATGGTCAGGAGAAGCTCCAGAGGTTTGGGGTTTACTGTCTTTCACCTCCCTCCAAGTCTGCACTGAGTGCATGAGGTGACACTGTAACAGGAATTATTAAATCAATTAAAACCCTCCTGGATCCTTCTCCAAGCCTCGTGGTCCAGCAGGGACCTCTCTGCACAGAACAGCCAGCTAACCACAGCAATTTTCCTTCACATCTTCCAGGAGCCTTTGGATTTTCATCCCAAAACCCTTGGTGGACCTGACCCACAGTCTCAGGTGGAATTAACCTTCTGCTGATGAGGCAGGGCAGAAGAACTGCAGATCCCCCAAAATGGGGAGGGATGAGGAGATGCTGAATGTGCTTTTTAACCCTTTCCTCCTTCAAACATGCCTGTCCTGGTGTACATTGACCATCCCTGCTCTGCTCTGACCATCCCTGCTCTGCTCTGGCCATCCCTGCAGTGCTCTGGCCATCCCTGCTCTGCTCTGGCCATCCCTGCAGTGCTCTG
>WAAG01026249.1:262-10625 GCA_013390105.1 Tichodroma muraria | reverse complement strand
AAGTAGGGGACTGTAGTAGATATTAAACACATCATCGAGTTGCAGGAGTTTACTAAAAGCACAATTTTTCGACAAAGTATGGAAAGAGAGAAAAATAAATAACCTCAGTACAAAGTTTCCCACCTGTAAGAGCCATGCCAAGAAACCAATATCCTTCGGCCACATCACAAATCATGAAACACAGAATCACAGAATATCCCAAGTTGGCAGGGACCCCCAGAGATTCTGTCTTCTCCTGCTCTGTGATATGCAAACCCTACCAACACTGAGTGAGGATAACAGACCAGTAAATTGCTCATATTTAGTACATACACACAAGTTTTGTGAAATAAGGAAGACTGTGCTTGTACCTTTCTCAGACAGACCCATCATCTTACTTCTCTTTCCTCTACCTACAAACTCACTGAAAAGAGCCTCACTACAAAAATCCTCAAGTTTCTGAAGTTTTTTTCCATAATTCACATAAGTTTGAAAGAGAAAATGCTCACAACCAGATAATTTGAAGAGCTAAGATGAACGCATGAAAGAAGCTTTCCTATGATTATTTGCCACTAGCAAGAAACACATCACTCCAATTCCCACAAGGAACTTCACATTTTCTTCCCTTCTTTGTTTGTAAAGTGAACTTGAGTGTCACCTACTGAAGCAAAAACAATTTATTGCAGGGATCGAGCAACATGAATGTGCAGATGCTACACTTGCCATCCACAAACTCCTGACACACACACACACAGAGGTAAATTCTCACCAAACCAGTACCTCCTGTTCAGGGAGCACCACAGTGCTGACAGGTTTACAGTAAATAACCAAGTTCACAATCACTACTGTCAGGAAAATAGGGTCAAATTCTAACAATAAAAACTTCAGGGGGAGGATCCTCCTTTGGTACGAACACTACTTATCCTAAGGCCTTTCAATGCCTATAGTTTCTGTCATAGCTAAATACAGAACATAATTTACTTCACAGATTGTCTGGCTCCCTGCACTATGAACAGACTCATAGCCAGCTCCTGACCATTTCTGCAGGAAAGTTCACTCTCCTCTTTCTGGAGAAAATGCAAGGAAGTCATGCCTAGAATTATTTGTTACTGTCATGGGGCTACGGAGTGACTCCCTTTGTCTCCTCCAGAAATTCTCTGTGGAAATTTCTCCTGTTCCCACAGCTTTGTGCCCTCTCCTCAGAGAAGCACTGCTGGGGGACACTCTGGGAACACTCAGCTTCCACACAAAGGCAGCAGATTCAAAACTAACTTGAACGCAAACTTTGCCACAAAAGCTATGAGAATCTTCAGACACCAATATATCCTGCAAAGCTGCATGCAAACATGCATGAGTCCTCTGCTTGAGATCACTTGGAATCCATCCCACCATAATCAAGGAAAATCCTATGTCCAGGAAAAAAAATAAGAAATACACACACACACACTGGGGACTTCAAACCAAAGTAACAATTTGAGCTCACACACTGAACTATAGCAAAGAGAAGCTGGAGGTGACAGTGGTTGGATGTCTGGTGAAATGTGGAAGCTGGAGAGATTTGTGCTTTAAAGAGGAGTTAGCACTGCACATTGTTTTCTAATAGCTTCTGCCCCTAGACTCATGAAATACCTCTGGTTTTAATACCAGCCATCTGTACTAAACTCAAAATGTATCAAAGCTGCACATCCTTGAGAAACAGAAAAAAATGAATTATGGAACTGGTCACCAGCCCAATGTCCTTTGTCCCCTAAAAGAAACACAGGTGTCTGTCACTAGAAAGACAGTCAAGTTATAACATTTTGGTTGCTGATGCAAAGAAAAAAACCATTTTCTGGAGTGAGATTAGAAAATATTAAATCAGCTATCTTTAAAACACCTTTAAAAATTGGATGTGTCGTAATTTCTATTTGAAAGGGTTAAAAGAAACAAATAATAGGAGTTCTGCTACATTTCAGACTTCTACTTACATGAACAGAGATTGTTCCTTCCTATTGCTTATTAACCTAAAAGTTGTTGTAATTTCAGGGCAGAGGTGGGAGAAAGAGGAATCCTATCTCTGCTAAACCTATGGACTCAAACTAAAAATAAACCCATCGCTCCTTTTTCCCTGAAACCCCTTTCTGCTTTTGTTTGTTTGTTCTGGATTATATCAGTCTCTTTTTCATGCTGGTGAATCATGTCTCTGTCACAGTTGATTCCATTTATCTATCCTGGGAGAAAACAAAAGCTAAAAATAACCCTTTTGGGGTTTCTGGTGGGCTTTGCAGGAGAAGGGACTGAATATTTTCATTCCAAGCTTGTGTGTCAAAGTTTGGCTTTATCTTCACTAGGGTTGATTTAACTAGCACCAGTCAGAAAAAAGAAAAAAAGAAAACAAAAATAAAGCTTTTCGCTGTCCATAAAATTCCAAGTTGGCTAAAATTTAGCAACATCTGCAGCAAATAAAAAAGAGAAGTTTTTTACCATCCAAGTCAGTACAAGAGTATTTTATTTGCAAGTGGGAGCTTTTTCCCAAAAGCAATTTGCCACTTCTTGTAATGAACAGCAATGAAATGCACAGGTTCTGACAGGCTGCAGTATTTGCATTTAAAAGGCTTTTTTTTCCTACTGAGAAAGATTTTAACTGTGTAAAAATAATCATTAAATTTAGATCATCACCACCAATAATGAGACTCAAAGTGAAAAGAGCATTTGGTCTGGGCTAGGATGGAAGTCTTGCAGGAACATTCATTTCTGTGACCTCCAGTTGTTCTTCCTCCCATGTGTGTCAGATTCTACTCCATCGTATGGGAACTTGGTGGTTAAAGTGTAAAGAGCAAGGGACTTTACAATATCAAAGTTGCTGAAAAAGGGAAAGAAAGCATCAGCATGACTGAATTTTTAATTTTTTCAAAAAAGTGTGGTTTTTAAAATATATTTGGGGAATGCTGTAGAAAGATGCAACATTAAAGAAATGGTGGTACACTTAAAATGACAGTCTAATTTTCTTTTTTAAAGCTTAACAACATTGCTGACTGTGACATACATGGTCACTTGCCAGGAGAAAGTTAAACTCTGTGGAGTCCACCAAGAAATACAGATTGCCTCACACCAAAACAGTCCAGAACTAAGAGATACATCTTTAGAAGTCATTGAAAGGTGGTATTTATAAAAAAGAATGCCATGTTGAAGATTATACCTCAATTATGATACTACTGAAAGTTGCCAGATTTGCTTTCCCTCTACTTCCAGATCTTTCAAAAAACCCAGGCTGAAAATCACAGGCAATGGAGGGCAGCAAGAATACTGAGTGAGACCTCAGGAAAACGTACCGGGGTGGGAGCACTTGGAGCTCTCCAAATGAAATCCCCAGAGCTCTCCGAAAACATCTAAAGGCTGTGTCATGAAGTGTGAAGGGATTTCTGCAAACGAGATCCACCAAACAACAGAAAGTCACTTCTGCTAGAGACTTGGCAGAGCTGCCCATGATATCACCACATTCCAGGCTCCTTAGGCTGATGGAGCTGGAAGCACTTGAGTTCATGAACTCCATCTCCCAGAGCCACTCCCAGCACGCTTATCCTGATGGGGCCACGTCGAGCTTCTCCAAGTGTCCCACACCTCACCTCGAAGTGATTGTGGGCTTCTCCCTGTTCTTCCTGCCACCCCGGGAACCCGACTGCTCTGTCCCATCTGTTACAAAATAGGAAGCAGTAGCTTTTCCAGAGTTTAACTGAACGTGGATACAGCGGGGGTGCAGTGACTGCAGCTTCACCAAGGTGTGGCTGCTCAGCTGCGAGCCACTATTACCAGGTCAAAGTTAATAGCAGAGGAAGAGGAAGAACAAAGTGCTGCTTTGGAGGGGACAACAGTAGCAAAATATTGATGAAATGTATAATTTTTATGAATGTACCCAGGTTACTTCTGCACAGATTTAAAGCGCACTTGTTCAGCAGAGGAAAAAAAAGACATGCAATTTCCATGCCACTTCTTCAGACATGTTTGTTTCAGGTGAAGAAAAAAAATTTGCTGTTGCATCACTGAATAGAAGGAGGCAAAATATGATCTTACTGTCTTATGAATCAGCTACAAGACCGATCTACAAACCTGCTCTGCAAAATCTGTAAACAGCTACTGAAAACAGGAAAAACTCATTTTGACTTCCAAAGGCCTAGATAAGTTACAAAGGATGATACTCAGAAGTTTTCTTTCCAAACAATCGTACCTGATCTGCAAGTTCTTTGTGTTTACTGTGGCACTATTTTCCTGCCATTTTTTAGCATATAGCCATACTTTATCTGGAAACTTGCACAGAAAGTCTGTGGAGGGGTTGTAGAGGAACCCATCCAGAATTTGGAACAAACACAGCAAGTTCTGCCACAGTCATCACGTCAGAAGCACAACTCTCCCATACTAACACTGCATTCAGTTTTCAAAATTAAGTGTCTCTGTGCACTTACGCTCACAAATTCTATTTAGCAGCAAAAGTAAAGCCTGACACAGTGACACATCTTCATGCCAACAACTCTCTGCAGATCTGGGAAGTGCACAACGCAATCAGTAAATACAGGATTTTTCCCCGTAAGAAGCAGAATTTTTCTCCTTTTTACTGGTCATAGCCAGTGCAACATGATGTCATTAAAAAAATCCCAAACGTCCTTTTCTATCCATGGAGAATGAGAAAGGTGGGACTGGAGAATTTACTGTTGCTGAGATACAGTAGGGAGTACAGAAGGAAGATAACAGTTTTTATTTCTATCTGACCTGTAAAAATACCTATTTACTGCATGAGTAATGGGTTCTTCTTCCACTCCTGAAATGACCAGCATCCCAAAGATTAGTGCTTTTCATCCTGCAGCCTCTATTCCAGTGGGAAGGGCTGGCACAAAGAGAGCAGTAATAGGGCCAGGTGGCAAGTCCAAGTGGGCTGTGAAAAAGCAGGGAACTGCCCAGACCTTTCAAGATCCAAAAAAATGTGGCAGAGCAAAACTCCATCTTAAAGCTGTGTAGACAATAAAAAGGAATTCAAGAAGTCAGTTAATGCTTTCTGAGGCAGGACTGAAGTTGCTGTGGAAAAAACAGCTCTGCCTCTACTGCTTAAAAGGAGAGGTGTGGGGAAAGAAGAATATTTTAAGTCTAATATTTATGTGGATTACTTCTTGTCACTCAATGCATTGGTGAATGGTCTCCTCCCTAATCCCTGCCCCTCCTACTGCACACATTCTGTTCCTTATCCTGGCTCCTTGTCCAGTCAACCCTGGCACATCCCTGTTTCTTCACTCCACCTTTGAACTCTGTGTCCATTTTGGCCAAATGTCTGATTTAACACTGTGCAATGGGAATTTTTCATTCTGATACTTTCTCTTTGAAAAAGCCCAGCTGGTGAATTTATAAAATGGTTTTGTTCTCCCACAGAGATAAATCTGACACAGGACACTGTAGCTGAAGGTATTATTTTGTTCCTTCTTTGTCTGCCACTCCCTGGGTGGATATAAAGGTATTTCCCCTGAATACTGTGCTGCACATAAACTTATCTGCTGATGCTCGAGAGAAACCACAGCAAAATGCTTTGGGATACATGCTTCAAATACAACTGCTTATTTTCACATTACTACCCTGAAACAGAACTTTGTAAATAAGGAATAGGAGAATCTCTCAGACTGAAGTTTATAACAATAGTGTGTCATCTCAGAAGCATCCATTAATCAGTGTATTGTGATCCACCTACAGACAAACAGAAACCTGATCATATCATTAAGGTGCCCATATGTAAAGTGAAAGAAGAGGGCCAAAAGGTTTCAAAATTAAGAGTTAAGAAGAGTAACTCCATAAAACCTGAAAGCCCACATGGGAAAAAAATCCTTATTATCAGAATAAGTAATTGGCTCAAGATAATTAAGGATTTATTTTCAGCTTTAATACTCTCAGCCACTTTTATGTGGTCTTTTGAAGATGTTTAACCAGGTAAGTGATCCATATAATATCTAGTTCTGAGAAAAGGGGAAAAGCAGAAGTAGAGAGGCAGCCGGGCAGAGGGAAGAGCCAGACAAACATTCTGGAGGCAACACAGTCTTAGATCACTTCAAATTGATTACAAAACTGCAACCCTGAGAGCAAGAAACAGTCAGGTTTTCTGTAATACATCAGTGAGATGACAGAGAAAGGATCTGTTGACACAAAGTGAATGGTGAGAGGCATCTATTCTCAGCTTTGAGAAAGTCTTGATGGCAGGTGGTTGGTTTAAATATTGCTTTTTGATGTGACTCCATTTTTAATAACTGCATCAAAATTACAACAATTTACTGCCCTAAGTTACTCAAGAGCTTTTGGAGACTCCTCACCCAGACAGGCCTTTCATTCATAGGAACCAGTTTTCTTGAGCCACACCTTCCACAAAACTAGACCTAGAACAAATTCATGTATCATTTTTTCTTCTGAAGCATAAAAAGAAATGAAAAGACTCCTTCTGATTCATCATTCCCATGGGAGTTCTGCCTGTGGAACCTGTGTTAGTTCATATAAACCCAACAAACACCCCCCAAGAAAAGAAAATAGCACATCTGTGACTTTTTATTATTCTTTGTCCAAAGAGGCCTAACTTTCAATTGTGTTTATTATAATTCACCTGTAATTGCAATCCCTACTCCTTTTGTTTATTTAGACTCAATAGAATTTTCCTAAAATCCTCTTTTGTTACGACCTATTAACCAGCTGATTTTTAACAGCTCATTCTGCTCTCTTCTCTATTCCCATTTTAGTCCTCTTGCATCACATTTCTTAATTCAATTCTAAAAAAAACAAAAAAAAAGCAGCAATATTAAAAATTATTTGGAAGTTACTTTGTCCTGTGTTCTATTCCAATGTTTATCGTTGTTGAATAAAAATTCCAAATATAGAGGAAGCTTCTGCTCCAAAGGCAGTGTGTTATTGTTGTACTCCTAAAAGCATTTGATATGACCATAGAATGAGCACAGTAAGTTTGAGCATAGGTAGAGAAGAAACATTAACCCCTTGCCACTCTAAGTGACAGACTTGCAAGAATTGACATTCTCCCTTCAGCATGTTCATGGTAAAGCTAAAAATGTCACTAACTAGCTCAGGGTTTTTTCTTCAAGCAACTTAAAGAAGTAAGCAAAGATACAGAAGGCCTGCAAGAGCATTTCTTCATATAGGAAAATGAAAACAGCACAACCCACCCGATGCCGAGTCAAATTTCCAGTCAGGTGGCCATATGTTCCTTTAGTTCACAGAGTTCACATCTCATTTTTTCTGGCAAATCAACAACAAACTTCTGCCCTTCTACAGTCATTCACTTGAATTTTTGCCAGTGAGTCAAAGCATTTGTCCCCCAAAAGAAAACACCTCGCCGGCATCATTTACTACTCCCCCTAAAAATACTTTTAGCACAACATTACAGGCATACTTTTGACATCTGTGCTTTTGGAAAGCAGCATTCTCTGGAGCAGTCAGACAATAAAAGGTTTACTGTGCTAAAGACATGGCTACAGACTAAGGACAGGCATCAACGAGAACATGATATATGTTCATTTCTTGTCTTTATAATCATAAAAGATTTTACTGTCTATAGGTACAAGTCTGGATAAACAGAGTCATTTAGCCTTGTAACTCCCAGCACCACAACATTTTTAATACATTAGCATTTCAAAGTCGTCTTGACTTTGACCTACAAACAGAAAACTAGAAAAATTTTATAACGCTATTTCATGCTAGACTTCTTGTCTTCTTGCCTCAAACTAAAATTCCTTTAGGAAGTAGGGTTTAATTCTGCCTACATCAAACATTCTTGCAGATTATTGACATCAACAAAAGAAAAGAGCCATGTTATTGTCAAAAAATAAAATTATAACAGCCCTATAGCTATTATTAATACCAGAACAATTTTTACCATCCTTCTCTGTTAAAGACACTTTGCTGCATAGATACTTTGCAAAATGGCATGTGCAAAAAAGGAATGAAGATGGGATTTTGTAGAAAATGCAGTTTGGCAGAACAGTACAACGAACATGGCAAGCATTAAGTAGTGATCAAGCCCTGTGTTTAGTATTTCCATAATAACACGAAGGAAATGAAGATAAGGTCTCTTAGTTTGTTACTCAAAACTAAGGGGCAGATTTTAAGACAGAGAAGACTAAACCTGACTATCAGAATGACTCAGTGATAGAAAAATATATGTTCACAGATCTCCTTCTCAGCAGACAAAGAAGAGGTTTATTACTCCAATAATATCCAGGAGGAATTACAAGACTCAAACCCTGTTTCCCATTTGTGATTTGGACTTTGTGGGTTGTGTCTGATCAAAGGGGTGTTCTCCCACAGGCTGCTGCACAGTGTTCCCAATCCCACACGACCCTCAGATCCTGCCTAACAGTGGCTGCTATGAGACAGCTCCTGGGCTGCAGCTCAGCCCCTCAGCACAAGCTCGTGTGTAAATACCAGGGTTTACAGCCCATTGAACAATTTGGGTTCAGAGAGCCCATGGAGAAAGTTAATCCACTGCACTTGGAGAATGAGCAGGCCTAATGTCCCATGTCACAGAGTTCCTCAGATTTCTCCTTGCCTCCGTGGACTTCCACTGCTGGCTTCAGCAGCACGACTGCAGATTTCACCTGCCAGAGCACAGCTGGGTGTTAGCCCAAGACAGGCCAGCTGTGTTTAAACAAAAGAACTCAAATGAGAGCTAACAGTGTAAACCCAAAGACCTTGGACTTAAATTGCTTCCTTCACTTTCCTACACCCCCCAATAAACTAAGGCAGTTTAAAACAGGTTGATAAGGAAGCCATAGCCACAAGTGGGAAGAATATTTCTTTAATAAAGATGGGGTGATCTACCTGAGTTGTCAGGCAATTGTTCACTGTCTCTTTGCTGCCCAAACAAGAATACTGAAACCAAAGAACAGGTTGAAAGCCATTGACTGGGGGAGCAGTGCAGCTGTTGTCACTCCTTGATACTGATATTTACCTTGCTCAGACAGGGCTAGAAGATAAAAGACACATACAGGAGAAGAAGTGAAGGGAACAGTGATGTCACAAATAGCAAGTTCTACAATGAGCTCATGCCCCTTCTATTTGTGAAAGAGATAAGCCCTTTCTGAACAAGGAACAGGCAAAGATAAGATTAAATAACCTCCAGCTCTTCACCAGGTCATGCATTAAAGCGTCACAATGCTGAAACTGGAGATTTTGGAAATGTTCATTATTAGTGTTCAGTTGATACAACTGAAAAGAGGATGACTGTGATACCATGAGGGTTCTTTTTTCTTCTCAATTGCTATAATTTTCTCATCTGATATAAATACTGAATGGATAAAGTAAGGGCACAGATTTTTGGTTTGTATTTACAATTTAGTTGCAGAGGCCTGAGATAATGGGCTGTGGCAAAGTCTTTAATCCTGACATCTGAACTAAGAATCATGTTTTGAGTGCTAGAGGACTCCAAAAGTTTTACAATATGCTTATGAAAGTACCAAAATAATTTTTGCAAAGTTCTACATTCATCTGTGACATGTTTGTTTCTTGCATCAATTAAATCAGCTGGTAAAATCTGCTAAACTGTGGCTAGGTGTTTATCTGTTGAAGGGGAAGAAATCTGCCCTTGCAAACAAACACTGAAATTTTATTTTACCCTAGGCCACCCACAGTGTGTTTACTCATCACACACAGAGACTTGCTGCAAAGTAAGCAGGAGGATAATTCTGACTTAATTTTCAGGGTTTAATACTACGCATGAGTGATAAAATTAAATTTAGACTCCGAGTAAATATGCAGGGGTTCAAGCACACCAGTTGGCTTGCTTTGACAACCAGGCAAACAAACAACAAAAGAAATCTAACAAGGTGTAATATAATACCACAGGAAAGAGAGACCTCTGTGAGCCAGAGCATAGACACATTTCACAGAAATCCAATAGCTACCTACGTTGTTATAGCTCTAAACCTACACGGTTCTATCTCTAAACCTCTGTTTAATTGCGTACATGCAGGGCTGACTGTGAACTGGAAGGGAATGGGATAACCCCTTTATCCTGATTATCGATTACATCCAGCAGGGAGCTGCTCTGAGGTCGCTGGGGAGAGGTGCTGATAGCAAAAGATAAAGATTTCTCTCCAAGTTCTGCAGATGTTAGACATCCTTCCTGGGAAAATTCTAAGGCCATATGAGAACACAAACTCAGATTCTTGACCAGCTAGAGAATTGAAACTCAGATGCTCGAGAATTGAAATCGAAGTCAGAGCTCAGTCAAGGCTCCTCAGTACAGTAAGAAAAGTCAAATTTTGTTGTCTACGGCTTTTGTCAGACATGCACAGACACTTCTCCTGCCCCACCAAGAGGAGAAGAAACTGCAGAGATTGATGACAGGATGAGGTGTTATGGATGATGAAAGGAG
>WAAG01026244.1:570-13122 GCA_013390105.1 Tichodroma muraria | reverse complement strand
TTGAAGATAAAATGAGTCCTGAAAAGACGCCCCTATTTTTCCCCAAGATTTTAATTTACCTATGCTCAACAAAATAATGTGGAATTGAACCCTACTTACCAAGATGGTCCAGGCCTCTTTCAAAAGTCCTTTCTTTCCAATATTTATAACTATATTTCCAGTATTTATATATATTACCACTATTTGTGTTATTTAGAGATTGTATAAATAATGATTTAAGGTTTTTTCCTGGTTCATTGATAAAAACTGTTTACATTACAGGGCCATGAACTGATTTCTGTGGCCAGGGACAGCTCTTGCTATTTCACTGCAGCAAATGAAACAAATTTTGCTGTGCACTTCTGCATTTTCATAGGAATTTAGACCTGGGGAAATTTGTTTTACCTATGCTGTAATACAGTAATGAAGATGCAAATCAATTAAAACCTCATTTTTATATTTAGAGTTGATCTAAGAAGAGCAATCTTTTAAAAATTTTTAACAATAATGAAAATGTGATGCACTATAGGAAGAGGCTCAGGAGAAGGTAGTCCAGTAGTCACCCCAAGCCAAGAACTTAGAACTCATGTCTGAAACTCAAAAGCCTCATTTCTATATTTATTTTAATGTGTAATAAACATGTTTCATTCTCCAAAACAGTATCACTTGACTGGGGTCTTGGAGAAGAATGAATTTGATTAAAAACTCAATAAACCCCTGTGTTAACTTTGTTAACTAAATGCATTTGTCCTACAAATTTTTAACAACTATTTCAGGGCAATGTATTCTGAAAAGATGAAGCCCACAGACATTTACATTGTGAAATGGGTATGAACATATAAATGTTAATCAATTATAGAATATTTCCTTTTTCTCCTTTCTGTTATCTTATGTAGCTTTGTAGTCTGGCCCTGTAATACACCAACTTTTCTGAGACATCTGAACCCTCAACTCGCTTTCACTGCTTCCAGCTTTGAAATTTCCCTTGAAGTCTATTATCCAGCAATTAGTGCATTTAACTCGACTGGTATGCTTCCTATGCTGTAGTGCCTCAATCAGAAAGTTCCGTGGTACTAAATCAAATATCTCACCATGGAAATTATTTTAACCCTATAACTTTTATCAAAAAAAACCATAACTTTATTTTTAAAAGTCTCTTGAGATAGGCTCATGGGAAAAGGCTATGCAATAAGAATTCCTTGGTCAGGTCTTCATTTGTCATAGGAGCGAGGCTAGCTTACTGAGCCTGCAGACAGCTTGTCACCTTGTTTACCCTTTTGAGTGAGCCCATCAGATGGCACTGTTGCACATAATCTTGTAAATCCTCTCTCAGTCCATTTGAGCAAAATTTTAGCCCTGTAAGAAAAGGGTTTTGTTGATTCCTTCTTCTCCCAGATCTATGCTCCCAATGGGATCCATGAGATGCAGTCACTGCTATTTCTGTTGGACTGTCTGCCACAGAAAGTCTTTCACCAGATAGAGCTATCTGACCTTGAGAATTGGGCATAGGCATCTGAACAGTGGTCCTTGAAAGGAAAGAAATTCTTGGAGTGATATGCAGGTGTATTATAAACCTATATAAGGTTATTAAGCCTAGCTGCATTAAGACAGAATTGTGATACCATTGATAACACTGGCAAGGTTGCAAAGCCATTTTGAGAAGGAAAGTAATTCTCCCTTTCCTAACTGCTTCCACTCTTACATGCCATGTCAGTGGATCTCTGCTATACAGGTGGGCCAGTCTGTTCTTTCCAGTCTCTGGGGATACAGCTTCCCCGGATCAAGGAGGGGGTCAGAGTCTTCATTCATGGTAAACATGGAATATTAGATATATGAAATAGCAAGGTGCATCTCAGGAAGAAGTCTGATTTGTTCTACGTGCTTTCAGCCTTTCCCTTGTCTGCATTAAACCAACTGGCATCACACATAAATTCATTTTGTATGTGTTCTTTATGCTTGCTTTGTAATTTAAGGGAAGAGGAATTAAAAGTTGATTAAAAAGTGCTGTATTAGCCATCAAGGAACACACGTAGAGCCATTTCTTTGCCTATGCTATTCAGAAATTTTATTATGTCAGAAATCCAGCAGCAAGTTAGTAAACAACCAATATGACCAGAGCAGCCTTACTACCTGCTAGCAGCATCTCCTTAGACTATCTGTTCTTGGTTTCTTCACCTCATGAAAGCAAACAGGCATGAAATGTAGCTAACATAGATTCCAAATGTCCCAAAATTGAGTTCCTTTCCTAATATAGTATCACACTGTTATGATTATAATAGAATATTCTCTGTTGCAGATATTCAGCATCTCCAGAAAAATCCCAGTCATGCAAGATCCTAAAATAAAATGGAGAAAATGATGTATGTGTATGCATGTGCACCGTGACTATATAGATCATCTTTTGCCTGAACATTGTATTTTAAACTATTCATTATTTATTAATCTAGTCAGAAGACCGGAGGTTTATTTCTCTTTCTTATTTAATCCCAGGAAAAATGCTGAGCTAGTCGGAGAAAGCACAAAAAATAACCTATATAGAAATTATTTATTCAGTCAGAGGATTGTTTAAGTGAAGCCCTCAACTAGTTTTGGTCATGAATGACAGAGAAGTTAAAGTTGAAAATACTGGGTCAGTTCTTCAGCAAGCAAAGTGTAATTATATGAACATAAACTGGGAAAGAAGTGCTTTGCAGAATATATGACATACATAAAAATAGGCTAAATTGAGTGCAGTGGGTCAGACAGTAATATTACCATGGGTTTAGATGAAACAGCAGTCAGGTTTTTCCTAGTTAGACTTGCTTTAGTCTGACTTTAACCGTCACCTTCATCCATTTGTTTCAAATGATTCAAATCTGGTTTACACCAGTATGGCAGGAGGAACAGGTTCCTTGCTGTGGTGGCTGTGGCCAAACACTTCAGCAGTGAACTCAGTGATGGATCACAGAGTTATTCTTAAGCAAGAAAGCATTTATAAACCATTTGTGGCCCATTTATTTTGTCTGTAGTCTTGAATTTAAATTAATTCCATGCTTCTTTGTGAAACACTACTTGACCAGGAAGAGAAATTTGAACTTTAAAATGATCCCACAACTACCCGGTTCTGCGTGGGAATTGTATTACTTGTAGCTGGAGGAAAATGACTTGCTGTATCTAATTCACTTTTTTTTCACCCCTGAGTTTAATAAGGATCTTTCCATGTTGCCACTTTTACAGGCCAACTTGAATGCTCTTCTTTCATGATGCCTTCTTTGAAACAGAACCAGGCTCTGAGAAGTCCCCTTGGAAATGTGAATATGTCCTGTGACATGCTTTATGGGAAAGGAGGAACACCTGGTGACTGATGGAGGGTTTGTGTAAAGGAACAGGCCTCCTGCAAAAAGGGAACAGTAGAATGGCCTTTTTCCGTCTGTGGTCTGTTAGGAAATGTTGGTTATAGTCTCACAGTAAACCTGGATCATCCTCTTCCCACCAGCCCTCGGGAGCCTCCAAATCTCAAAACTGTGCAGGCAGCACATGAGCCACCACACACGAGTCAATGTTCCAGCAGTCCCGCAGCCGGGCCCTGCGAGGACGGGAGCAGGCACAGTGCAGCCGCCTCGTCGGGCTCAGCTGAGCCCACGGTGTCTTGGCCCCGGTACCAGCCATCTTAAACTGACTGTGACCTGAAGATACGAGGTGCTCATTAGAGGCCTTAGTAGCCTAATATCATCAGTAGATTGAACCAAGCTGTTCTAGTCTTTGCCAGCACAAACATTAATAAAAGGGACCATGTCAATAAAACTTTCCAAGATGAACCTATAGAATGAGGCACTTATAGACTATTATAAACAATTTGCCCTTTGGTGGTTGTCTGTTATCAGGCCCAGTCAAAGCCTTGATAAGCCTTGCCTCTTTAGGAATCATTAATTTCCCTGGAAATTTAAACAGCTGTCACTTGTGATACTCTTCAGGTGTACATGTGGGAAAGATTAGCTAGTGTTTATAATCCAATCTGTTCATTAAGTGCCTGCCCATGTGGAACCTCCTTCACAAGCCAAGAGTCCGGCCTGCTAAGCTCCCACAGATAATTGGAGGTGGCCATGAATTTAGCGAATAAGCTGTCGACAGCAGGGATCATGAGGTCTTATTGGTATCAGCTGCTCTCAGGACATTTAATGATTCCTTGCAAACGGGATTTGGTCTCTCTGGGCCCACGTACTTAGTCCCCATTAATGAAGAGAGGTGCCCGATGGCTCAGGCTTTCTGCTTGGCTGCGGTCCTTCCGGCTTGCTCCTGCTCTTTGAGATGGCATCTTTCTACGACACAGTGAAATGCCTTCTTCTGGAATATGAGGCCACCAACTGGCCTTAGTGGCCCCAGATGGCCTCACCCAGGATGCTCACTCACATTTCCTCTGTCCAGAGGCTCTCTGTACGGTCATGAATGGGCACTCTGTCCTGTCCTGAGCTAGGTGTGACTATCTCCAGCCCTGCCTCCACAATGGGCCTTAGTCCTACTCCATAACTAGCTGGAGTCCCTCAGTCACATGTTGCAGTTTATCTCCAGCTGTCTGCAGCTCCTTCTTTTGCTCCTGACTGGAGCCCCTGGGTGGACCCTGGCCCTGGTTCATCCCTTATGTTAAGGGTTGTACTACAGACTCTGTAGTGCCCTGTTAGTGAGGGTATGATCTGTGTTGGAGTTGCCCTTGGCTCTTGATTTGTCTGACTCCATGGTACAATCCTTTTCTTGCTGCTCTCGTTGTAATCCCATAATAAGACACCAGCTTCAGGCTTTGTCTGTGCTGCTTCATTGCAAGTACTCTTTCTTCCTTGGGAGACAAGAGATGAGCATCCCCTGGGTCACACTCCATTACTGAAAATGCTTCTGAAGCTGCTGGTTCTATGGCCATGGTCACAGTCAAGGGGGTGGGTGTCATTGGGTACCAGTGTTTTGTAAAACAGTGCCATAACTCAAGGAGTCAGGGACTTGCACAACTATGTCCTTAAGGACACAAGTAGTTTCAAACACCTACTTATTTCCATTTTTCCTCATTGTGCAATTCCACTTGGGCGGCCAGATCAGACATCATCACAATAGTTGGCATATGACCATTTAGCATGAAATCAGTGTTTCAAATGGCACACGGTTTTACTAAAGACACGGGGAGTAGCTGGCAAAATACAGCCTTTCCCACTGAAGCTACTGAGAGTGGAAGCTGCTAAATGCTTTGCAAAGGATGCAAGTTATTTTCTCAATTTGCTCCGTCTTCATTATTCTAAAAAGACAATTTTCATTTTTTCATTCTCTATCCCTTACCCTTTCTTGAAGTTCCTAGCAGCCAGCTTTTCCTTCTTTTCCTCCTCATTTTCCTTCTTTTTCACTGCTTATCTTTAAACCATTGCCATCATAATGAAAAGAGAGACTGTATCTCATTTCAGGGTCCACCCAAGCCTGGTTTAGGCAGCCTGCAAGAACTCTGGGCCTTCAGCCAAAGTTTCTCATCTAGGCCAGGGTGGAAGGTTTGGGTTTTCCATGAGAGTTTTTGAAGGGATGGGTGGAGGTGCATGTCAATACTTCTAAAAGTCATGCTCCGGCTTTAAAGTACTTTTCTGGAGATAAACAGATCCTGCATGCACCACACATTGATTCTGGAATTTGTGCTTCTGTCTGACCTCTTTGACTAAGGAAGATTTATCTTTGATATTCAGATGGGCTCCTTTCTTACAGCAAAATTCTGCTCTGACCCCCCACGTAGACCAGCACCATAAGTCTGCAGACTCTAAAGGCATGCCAAGTATCAGACTGGCGCAGAAATGCTCAGTTGGAGTTAATTATTTTATTATTTTCTGTGATGTTCATATATTGAGGTAAATAGGTTTGTCACTGAAACATGAAACAGTGGACTCTGGGGTCTATCTTTGAAGAGCAGCCTAGGTTCTCTATGTCATTACACTTACTGATTGATTTCAAACAATGGTTAGGTATCCGTGCTTTAGAGCAAGGACAGAATTTGACTCAAGAACAAATGAGTGAATATGGTAGACTGCATATTGGACAACATTAAGAGCAGTATGGCTAGTTAATTACAGAAAGTTACTTGATGCTTGGGAGGCCATACCTGGGATACAGCATCCCATTTTAGCCCCAGTTCAAGGAGGAGAAACTGGAGAGAGACTAGAGGAGCTACCAAACAGGTTAGGAGCCCAGAACACACCACCTTTGAGGAGAGACTGAGAGAGCTGGACTTGTTTGTTCCTGACAAAGAAAAACCTAAAGGGTGATTCCTAACAGTAGAAATGCAGTTACAAAAATGTGAGAGCCAAACTTTTATCTTTTGTGGCAAACTACATAAAACAGATCAGTGGGAATAAAATGGCTTGGGAGTACATTAGGAAAAAACTTTTTGAATAGGAGGGTAGAATAGAGAAACAAGGTAATGTGTTGAGAGCCAGATGCTTCCCATTGGTGTCCAGTGAAAGGACAAGAGGCAATAGGTACAAACTGAAGTACAGAAAACTTTATTTAAGTGCAGAAAAAGACTTTTTTAATAGTAAGGATGGTCAAACAGGTTGTCCAGAGAGGCTGTGGAAACATCCATACTTGGATAATTCTAAATCTGACTAGGGAAGGTTCTGGACAACCTGTCCTGACTCTTCTCTGAGCAGGGAGAGTAGACTAGATGATTGTAAAAAATCTCTTCAAACGTCAGCTGTCATCTGAACCCCTGAAGTTTATGTGTTGTTGCTAGGTTTGCCAGAATTTGGAGAATTTTTTTTTCCTTCTGGCATATCATAGACACAGTCAGTTTTTGATCATCCAAAGGAAATTTTCAGGTTGTGCATTAGCTATGAAACTTGTGCAGAGACATCAAACCTAGCTCAGTTTGAGTCAGAACAGTCTCTGAGTTTGTGTGTTGCCATACATCATTAAACTGGGCTGGCAGTACTTGAATGACTTTTTTTGAACATACCCTCAAAGTACAATCTGATAATTTGGATCAGCTGTATTTTGACATTGTCTGGCTAGGATTAGTTCTGTAATAACCAAGACATTAAAATACACGTTTATTTAAATCTCCCTACTGATATTGAAACAGTTTGCTTAAAAATCAGGTTCTGTTGGTGTCATACCTGATTTTCTCTCCCTACATGTATCAGATTATGCTCGGTTTTTAAGAACACAATTTATGAAGGAAGCCATTTCTCATAAGAGGATAACAAATGTAATCTACATTGTTGCCATTCTGGAACTCTTACCTGATTCTTCTCCCAGGGATACCAGTACTGTCACAGGTGTACCACAAAATGCTTCTGCTGAATTTTCCTGTAGTTTCTTAAACATAAAATAAATAAGCTATGCAGTTTTACCTAGTCTTGAGTAATTTTTTTTCTAGATTATTTCAATTTTAAAGTGCCCAGTTCCCTTTAAAATGTACTACTTTAACATTGCACTATGTACCTGCTGAATTTCTGAAGCTGCAAACCCAGGAAATTCTTCCTAGTGGGAAGACCTTCCAAGCCTGCAGCTATATAGTTATACTGCACGTATAACACAAAACACAAATCTCTACATATATATCGATGGCAATACATTGATATTGTACTACTTATTGGAAGGCACCTCATTAAAAAAAAATAAATGATGGTGCAGGGTAGCTAGGAACTAGTGCGAGCATGGCCATTTGCACAGAGAAACTAATGCCAAATGTGAACAACTAGGAGGCTGAGCCCAACCACTCCTTTTGACCTTGTGCAAAAAGGTGGCCAACTTTCTCTCTGCCACTAAAACACAATATCTTTCAGGAAAAGCAGCTTGTATCAAATTACCATAAAAAATCCCAGTTGCCTCCCAAGACTAGCCACTTTGCCCTAGAGAGAAAGCTTGCCTTAAACCCTGTTTACTTTAACAATAGTAAACAATTTATAAGAACAAATTGGCTGAAAGGGGACCTAACTCCTTTCATACACTGATGGTATCAGTGCATTCGCACTCAGTGGTGCTGCAGTTACTGACTTGGCTGCTCTGGGAAGTCTCCTTCCTAACTGGAACTCAGAGCTACATAAGCATCTCCTTTTGGTTTTTATTGAAGACTAGTAACTAACCTTGTGAATTGAAGGAGAGGAAAGACACTACCTGACCACTTTTTTTTTTTTTTTTTCTTGATAGTGATATAGTAACTAGCCCATAAGGGCATTGCATATTTAAGGCTCAAGTCAACCCTAACATAATGTAAGTAACTCAGCTGATTATGCTGATGGTTAGATGGTCTTCTACCTCACCTGCAGGGTCAGACTCCTCCAAGCTACATAAATATTGTGTTCTTTTAAGTCCTTTGTGAGAGCATCTAGAGAAAAATCTGCTTCCAGCACTGGCCACGTTCTTGCGAGTAGCTGGCCATGCTGTGCTACATGCTGACCTCAGCACACTTACATGTGCTGGAAGCAGGCTGTAATGGACAGCAGCTGCAGAGAGACATCCTAATTTTTGCATCATGGTAGAGAATAAGTGAGAACACGCCTCACAGCTGAGGACCTGCTGTGGCTATGCAGGCACATAGGGAGTTTTAAGACAATGAAAAGTCATAACAGAGGTGCCCACTAAATTTTAGATGTCTCCACAATATTGAGCTGCTGGATAATAGCATTATTCACCACTTTTCTTGGACCTAAGTTTTATCCACATTGCATTCAACCCGGCTGCTCTCGATCCTTCTAAACAAATTGGAACATTTTTTAATTTTTTTTTAAATGAGTTATATTTTTATATATTCAGTATAAGAATTTTAATGAAGTTTTGGAATTCTGTTTCCAGGATGAAGTCTGCAATATTGATGTATTTTCTTTTCAGTTCCTCCCTTTCCTTGGCAATCCCCTGCTTGCATTAGATTAAAGTATTTGCCTTTCTGAATTGTAGCCTAAATGGTTACAGCTGTTGAATCATCCCAGGCTAATCAGGATGAATTATGGCATCTGATATTTGAATAGACTTAGCTCTCTCTTCACTTGGCTTTGTAAATCACTTTGCCTACGTCTACACAACCTTTGACATGAAACCATGCTCATGGCATGCTCCCTGACATAGGTGCCTCACAGGAGGTTCACAAACAGCCTGTCTGGACAAAGCAGGTGGTGAGACCAAGGCTGTGGGATGCCACCTGTTGGGATGTTCTCCAAGATCACCTAGGTCAGTCTCTCAGAACGGCTTCCTGTCTGTGGGAACTGTGGAGCTCTGCTGTGCTTGGCCACAGGGGCGTTCTCCAGGTTGTGCTGGGAGCAGAGATGTCCAGTGACAGCAACCAGGGTTGCCCAAGAGTCCAGAACACCTGAAACATCCATATACAGCCTTGTACAGATGTTGAGTTTTGACCTCTGAGGTGCCGGAACTGTGCTGCTACATTTTTATTTATGGGCTGCAGTGATATTCCTGGTGATACTCACACCAAAGAGTGACTCCAGACAGAATGAGGCAGACTGGCCTGTTTCTGCACTGCTTAAGTCTCAGCCATTTAGAGGCTAGATTTTATCCTTGCTGCACATCAGTGGTGTGCACTGTGCTACAAGCACTACCTCTTCCTCCCTTTCCTCACAGACACCACTGGACATGCTAATGAGTACCAGAGTCTTCACTCACCTCAGAAAGTGTGAGCCCTGACTCATGTGAGATGTGGAGAGAGAAATGTTCCAAAAGAACCGGGACTGGTATGGATGATGCTGCCTGCCCAACATGGACTGGCCCCAGCTGGTGCTTAGACTTTTCATCCAAAAGAGCTTTGGTAAATACTAAAGCAGAGAATGAGTGCAGACTACACAGTATTCAGGAGGAATGTGGAGCTGGCATAGGGATGTAGATTGGTGTTGCACAAATTGGTTTATAAGGTCCCTGACTTACAGAGAGAGTGGCTTTGGCATGTATGTGCATTCAGTACACAACCCTGCAGTTCGTCTGGGTCCTTCAGTTCTTGAAGTCATGGCTGTGTTTCTCCCCTCAGCTTCTCATTTACAGCCTCTACACTTGAGGACAAGTCACAAGACTTTATTGTCAAACTCCTCCTGGCCCTGACTATGCTGGTTGTTCAGAGCTTCTACGGAAGGAAACTTGATGGGATCTAGTGCTCTCTCACTCTGTCCCTTTCTTTTGGGAAGAGCACCACTGTGCAATGCCAATTCTTTTGCTTTGAGCTGGATGCCTTGAAGGAGTGGTGATAGTATTGGCATGCCTCTGCTCCACACACATGTTCTAGTTTTGACACTTTCTTCCTCTTTGATGACTCTTATATTTTGTTGATTTTTAATTTCATCATCCTTTGTTTTGGCTGGGCAGCTGTATTTGCCATGAATGAAGTATGTCTTTAGGGGAAAATCCATCGAGAACAATGGTCATAAGCTGCGAAAGATAAGATGACTTGGGAAAAACAAGAACAGAGCAAGCAAATGAGTGTGCTATCAGGACTCCTAGTTTTATACAATTGCTAGCTCAGAGATTTCCAGAATCAGGTGTAGTTTCTATGCATTTAGTATCTGTAAAGGACTTTTCTTTCATTACCTGGTGTAGTGTCCCCTCAACACATCTGTGTACAATATCCACTATTGCCCATACTACAAGAAACCCCTCCCTGTCACATTTGTTTGGATCAGAATATGCAGTCTTCACTTGATGCCTCCCTGAATTTTCAGGGAGGAGAAAATTCTCCAGGAGAATTGGAGAAAATAGTGAGCAGCTGATCCCTATTCACCTCCATGCCTCTTATGATTATATAAACTTCTATTTTCCTATGGTGGTATATTTTTCAGGATAAAGAAGACTGGCCTACTCAGTCTTTGCCTGTACCTGAGTCACCATTTAAAAATATAAAGGCTATTGCTTATAAGCAATTTATACTTACTCTAGATAATTAATCTTTTATGGATGTAGAGCCACCATTTTCAAATGTCATCTCCCTGTACTGTCTCTATTTACACAGAAAAATATGCCTAGCACTGTCACTTCAGAGGCAGTAATTTATGGTATCCTTTGAACTGTCTTGTAAACAAGGATAACATGAATCTTTTATCCTCCATCACAGAGACATTCCTATTTCTATAAACTTAGAGGCTTCCTGTAACACAGTACAATAATTTCACAGTTTGATAGAGTTTTCAGTTTCACTGAAGCAACAAACTAGAGAAAAAAATTATGTCTAAAACCTTTTGGAAGGTACAGCTTTGAGCTACAGTAAGCACAAGCAAAGTGCCTGCAAATGTTTACTTGTGCTGTTTCTCCTGCAGCAATTACAATATCTATATAATATGTATGTGAGCCTGCAACGAGGCTTGTCCTGAAGGCTGCAGGAATGGTGGATCAAGTATTGCTGTCCATAAATAACATTGCCTACCATGATTCAAGTTTGCTGGCTTTGAGCCTTCTGCTCTGATTTTCACTCATTTGTAAATGTAAAGCCCACGCTGTCAAAGATAATCTATTAGGATGCTCTAAAAGATTTTCTTAACCACGATAAGCTAGAGTATCCCTTTTGTATGATCAGATTTTTTGTAAGTGATGTTTCTTTTCATCAGCACATGAAACTCTATTGCTTTTTTCTCTTTAACTATATGATGTGTAAATCATCTTGCTGATACCAGCATCCTAAGAACCAGTTATGTGAAAGAGGTTTTGCAAATAATGCTTCTTGCCCTTTGACCATTTAAAACCCAACCCAAACAAACAAAAAATCCTCCCATAGCTAAGATGTGATCTGTTTAACTCAACAAGAGGTTTCCAGGACTTGGGTGAATTTTAACCATCCTTTTTGACATAAGTCAAGCTGTGCAAAGCAATGAAATTCTGATTGACGTGTGCTGGGACGACTGGATAGTGTTACAGTTCCCTCATTAAGACGTACCCGAGTTAAGCAGGGGGAGTTGAACTTTCCGCTGTATTAAAACAACAAGTGTGGGAGACGAGGAGAGCAAGCTGGAGAACAGGAGTTCACCTTATAACAACAAAGACTTAACATGCAGTATATCAAGTCTCCTGAACTTTGTCCTGCTTGGTAGTTTATCAGACAACCAAGATGAACAAAACAGCAAAGAATGATTTAAATCTGTCCTGATTTCAATCTTCTGGCCTTGTTTTCAACTTCATTCTTTTTCTGTTCTATCATTTGATTGTTCTGTGTTCCCCCTCCTCAAGAGATGTTCACAGTTTATATTAATCTTAAAGTTCAAAATACATATAGATCCCATTAGTGAAATAAAACACAGTGAAGATGGGTGAGATGTAAGACAGGAGTTTTTCTAACCTAGTGATGACTTCCCCCTTTTCAGCATTGTATCCAATTTACTCTAAAAAAGAAACATGGCTCAAATAGTCTCCACCAATTTTTGTCAATGTTAACAGTACCTAACTACTGTTAAAATCCATGGCAATACATTTGTGGCTTTTTTGAAACAGCAAAGATTTTTCATACCACGAAGATGAGAATAAACCCTATAATATGAACTGACACTCTGAATCAAATTTTACAGAAAGTCTGTATGAAAATTGGAAGACATAACATTTCAGTTCACAAAGTTAAAATTAGACTATTTTGATTGGGGGGGTTGGTTCCAGAAA
>WAAG01026232.1:0-15756 GCA_013390105.1 Tichodroma muraria | reverse complement strand
CTTACTAACATTGGACTGTGCAGCTGCTCCTCCTTCCTTCCTTTTCACCATAAATCTCACTATGCAGTTTAGCAGAACAAAGGAAATTAATCAAGTCAGCTATCTATACAACTTACCTTAGAAACAAACTCTATGGTTTTGATCTTCACTTTGCCATATATGCCAAGAGTATCTATTTTTTCAAGGCTAATTCTGTGGTTGTAGAGCAGCAAGTGCTTTTTGTTTACAGTGACCTAAAGAGACAGGAAACAAAACAGAAAAACTGTATTAAACATACATTACACCAGCCATGTATCGAATTGTATGCACACATCTCTGGTTCACACATTGGTAGAGAAGCAATTCAGTACAAAACACTCCTAGGAGTGTCCCAGAAATATCAGATCAACTAAGTTCAGCTCATCCATGATTCAGTCTCTCTTTCCACCACTATGAGGGAGATTCACTTGCCTACACTAAAATTGGCATTTCACACCTTTGTTTCTAACACCTGATCATTTACCAATGTGGTATTATCAATGTAAAAGAATCTATTATTGTAGTCTAACAGAACAAGACAAATACAACTCACATGTCCACTCCAAGAGGACAGTCCTACACTAGTCACAGAACAGGTTTATCCCAAGATTAGCGCTTTGCACATACAGAGGGAAGGGTGGAGTAGCCATTAGCTATGGCAGGAAGTTCCTTGCTTAATCATCCAATTTGGAGGGAAGCAGTACAAAATTAAAGGTTTGATTTATTTCGGACCTCTTTAAAGAAAAGCTCTAAACTTTTCTGTAGTTAGACTATACCTAGGTAATAGAGACACCTAGACCTCCGATATTTATTTCAGTTATACAAAATACCTCTACTTTATTGGCCTAACAATGGCTGCAGATGAAGAATCAACCCAGACTCACCTGGAATTTATCCTTTAAAATCATGATAACAATCTCAAATGACTTTCCTTTTTCAAAGGGCATCTCATAAGTGATCTCCTCCCAGCCCCACTTCTCCCTCTCCAGCGTGTTGCAAACAATGCAGCCAGACCTTTTGAAGCGAGGGTTGAAATGGAACGCCACATCAGCCCGAGGCTTTATGCTGCTGCCACACTGTAAATCCACCTGGAACCTAATCATAAAAATAAGATAGACCACATGCAGCTCAGTCTCTCAAGAACTCACCTAAAGGCTCGGTACATTTGTGTTTTACTGTGGAGCCTCAGAACAGGCAGACACAATGAATGTCATTGGATAAGAAAAAATCCCCCAACAAACATTTGTCCTCCTCTCTTCCCTCATAGTTGTGAAAGGTTCTCCCATGATCTACTGCAGTGAATATAAATGTTTAAATTTATCTAATGGTCATCATTCATATCATGTAAACTCCTCACTGCGTTCACCACCTTCCCTCCCATCACCTTCAGCAGAATGTATCAAATGAACCTTGGATAAAGTCAGGGAACAGAACCCCCTTACTGGGCACAAGCCCTAGTCCATATCTCCTTATCCCAGTTTAAGTTAATTCCTACACACAACGCATTCAGTTATCAATTCTGTTAGTCTCAGATTACCCTTTAACCCTGCATTCAATCTGATGCTATCACAAGGATTTACATCAAGCCTTTGTATGTCATCCTAAGTATGACTCCTGGAAACATCTCATCCATCACGTTCTGCTCACATGGTGACACGGCAAAACATGACAACATAGCCTCTACCTCTCTGCATCATCAGGAACAGTCCCATGTATCACAATCAGCTCTCCAGGAACAAGGCCACCATGTATTGTCCCAACATATGGAATGATCTAGAAGAGGGAAGAACAAAAAAAGAAGAAAAAAATATTCCAATACCATTTTGTGATGGAGGCAAAAAAAACCCCAAAATAGTTTAAAAATTAGTATTTTAATTCTTAATTATATGATGCTCTACAACATTAAAAGAAACACAACTAGCTTTTAACATAAAAGAAATCACAACAGGAAGGAAAAATCTGGCATATTTTCCCCTATGAAAACCAAGCTTTTCAGATAAAATTAAAACTAAAATTTCCATCCTTCATTCTTAGCTCTGAAATGAAGAGTCATAATATTTTATTGCCTCACTATTCATAGAACATAAAGAGGATTCACCTCCAATTAGGTCATTCCCAAGGGCTGACTATTATCAGCCCCTTGCTGGTACCAGGAGGCAACTTCCACAACTCCCGTGACCCCAGACTACAGGAGTTGCCTTCTTCTTGCTCTTGCTCCGTTAGGGAAAACAATGATAGGAAGAAACTATGTCACAGAGTGTCTTCTTAGTAAAACCTACACAAACACAACAAAATACCTCATCCTAATGAGCTAACAACTGCAAAGCACACTGAAACAGCCCTGTTCAGGAGTCTTGGATTTTATGGTGCCTCCAGTATGCAGTCTGGCTCAAAGCCTCACTATCTTTTCTTCCTTATCAATAGCCGGAGAAGGTTAACATATGGATGTTACACTGAACTGAAATGGCAGCATGGTGAGAGTTGTTAAGCCATAGGGAGGGACAGTCAGTTAGGATAAACGCGCCGAACACCCCGGCACAGCTCACCGGCAAAGACTCGGATGTGCTCACAGAAGCCCTACTCCGAGCGTTTCAGGAAGGGATGGGAAGCACCTTAACATGAAACTGGAAGTTCCCAGGCGCCTGGCCTGAAAGCAAAGCAGTAAGTCTACATCTCATCACATGTGTGATGTGCTTCAGATTGAAAAAGGAAGTAAATGGTGGAAAATGTTGCTTTTACTCTGGTTAACTGACGGGAAATTTTGCCAAGGTTGGTTTTGGTAGTTTATAAGACTTTAGGACACCTTTAAAATGAAACATCAATTCCAAACAAGAGTTTCAGTAATTTAACAACAAAAACAGCAAACACATTGGAATTACTACTCTTGAATGGAACATTGGACCATAAAATGACAAGTTGAGATTCTTATTTTTAAAATATACAGATCATTGCATGAAACAGGCAGATATGAAAATGGTATGTGTTTGCTGACACATTTTTGTTAATCTGTGAGGAAAAAGGAACAGCAACAAAAATTGTCTAAATCCAGAGTGTTGATCATTTCTGCCAGTAGATACACATCCTTTTCTGCCTACTCTCACTTTCCTTCTCAGCTACCTACCCACCCACTGCAAAAAACCTAATTCAGAGTCATCTTCTGCATCAGGAGAAAAAAAAATAAAACTTGCTTATCAAGCCAATTGTCAGGTTGTTTTAAGTCTCATCATTTTTATTGGCTTTAGCAGGTGCAGTAGAAGAGAACCAAAATGTAAAATAAAGTGTTAAAAGAAAAGTGAAATCCCTTTGCTTACTGGCAGTCACTTGGTTCCTTAAAATACAAGCTGCACACCAGAAGACAATTTTTATTCAAACAATAAGAACAGTAATAATAAAAAAGAAAAAGTGTATATTGATTGTTCTCAGTTTTACACTCTGCTCCTGAGGGCCAGTAGCTCTATTGCAATAAAGTAGTAAGTTACTGATTCAGTCTCCAAAGACAAACCAAAGAAGCACACACAGGTCAGGGACACTGGGACTTGACCACTTTAGTGAAGCAAAGTTCTACACTCCTGAAAAGGAACCATGGCAGAAGCACGTGGCAAAAGCATTCTTTACATTCAAAGAATTACATTACAAGAACCGTGGCAAAAGCATTCTTTACATTCAAAGGGATGCATTTATTTAAAAGGTGGCCCATCAACTCTTCAGAAGCTCCAATGTGGAACTGACAAGACCATAATACAGCATTTTCTGGGTGCAATACTACGGACTTAATGAGACTTTGTCATCACAGAATGTGCCTGTAATTTCCCCATGTCTCAAGATGCTCTTCTACCTTTTCCTCATTTATTAAGAATAGTGCTTGTCACATGACATGATCTACCATCATCCTGTGTTTCTTCCAGACTTCCAAAACTTAGCTCTAAAGCCAACTGAGTTTGAGAAGTCTCAAAGATTATGCTCTTCCTAAAAGAAAATGCCAGTTTTCATAAAACAAGAGAGATTATGGTCTTATAGAGGAAAGGATTGTGATAAAAGCCTTTATCCAGCATGCTGGATGTCAGACAGCTGCCCCACCAGATGGGTAAAGGGCATAAAGGAGGAAAGCAGATTTTCTGCATGTCTGAGAACAGTACAGTAATAAAGAAATACATCTCAGACTCAAAAGCTATGAAGTTTTGCTGCTAATGGAACAATGTACTGAAACAATGACATTTGCATAGCCTGCTCTGCTACAGAAGGGCTGAGGCTGGAAGATACCTCTGGTCTCTCTAACGAAGTGCCTTGCTCAAAGCAAGGTCAGATAGAGCAGGTTGCTCACTGCCTTGTCTGGAGGCTACCCCAAAGTCATCAGCACAATCTTGCCCAACTCTGCCTCCATATTCCAATCCCAAATACTCATTCTTTTTCCCACAATAGGCTCTTGACCCCTAAGCTCTAGCTGAATTCTCCTGCTATGTCTTTTCACCCATCATACTGATCAGTCCCCCTGCAGCCACCCGCTTTTGCTGGACTCTTAGTCTCTCTCTGACACTACTCATTTGTCCTAAACATCTCCTAATCCTTCTCTTCACATCTCCTATCCCACCAAGATCACCATATCTACCATCTTTCATCCTCTCATTTGTCCTTCCACCTTCTAGTTAATCTTCCTTCCTCTTCCAGCTCTGTTCTTGGGAAGGAGGTTGAAACTATTCCCCCCTCATTCCTAACCCTATTCACTTTGCAAGCAGTGACCATACACTGGGAATAAACAATCAGATTCACTGAGGGCCCAAGAGTGTGACAGTGCAAAGCTGCAATAGATAAAGAAGTCCTGTGCCAGTCTGTGTTACTGTACATTCCTCATAAATACTTTACAGATTTTAGTATTTTTAAAGGGGTCTAGCACAGAATGGTAGAAATATTATTTCCTGCAGGTTCAAAGGAACTACCTTTTTTAAGACACACAGAAACACAAACACAGAAAACACAAAACACAGCTTCAAGTCAGCCCTTTAGGGTAAGCCAAAGTCAAGCTGCTGTCACAGACCATGAGAGTGCTAGAACTTTTCAGAGAAAGCTACGAGACTCTAAGTTAGGCAAACAAAATTCTGTCAAATCCAGTCTTTGCAATTACTGAATCATGCCAGCTCAAGTCTTCTGCAGAAAACAGGATTTATTATGAACTAAGATATGAACTATGAAAAAAGATTCCAGGTTTACTTGTTCAGACTGAAGCTACAGGCACCATAAAATAAACATTTCATCAGAGCTGCCAGGCACCAGCCGTGTTTACAGAGAATTAGGAGTGAAAACACTTCTTATCATACTTTCACTTTCCAGCATATTCTGTAAAAATGCCAGACATCTACGTAAGCTGTACATAAAACAGGATTATCCTCCAAGGCTGACAGAAAGTCTGTCCTTTTTTGGAAGTCCTGTCCATTTGTTTACAGTACAATTCCTAAACACCTCCAGCTCTTCATGTCACCTGTGACATTCTCCCTCAAATACCTGAGTGATGCAGAGCTCTCAGTAGCATCCCTCACTGTGCAAAGCAGCACTATTGACATAAAACAGCCAAGTCCCATTTCCCAAGGGAGACATTGTTGACATGACAGAGGAGTTACCGGGTTACTGATTGTCTTCTGTGATGTATCCAAGGGCAGTTCACATATTTCTTTCTTTGGTGTATCCAAGGTCAGTTTATGCATTTCCTTCTGTGGTGCACCCAAGGATGTCATCTTCCCTCCTCCAGCTGAAGTTTGTCAGTTCTGCGTGGTCACTGCTGGAGTGTATGTAAAGAACTCAGTGATCAGGCAACACCAAAGGAGTGATCCCTTTGGAAAAAAAAAAAAAAACAAAAATTTTAATTAAAGAGAAGCAAGGTGACACATCATGAAATGAAACCCTCCAAGGTACAACTTGGTACCCAACAAGGTGCATAAATAGCACAAGAAATGATGCAAACATCTTTCCAGTAAATCTGCTGGAGTTTTGAAATAGGAAATTAAAAGGCTTGCTTAAAGCACTGAGATGCCACACTGGTAAATAATGTCATCAGCAGCGTGCTATCCCCAGATTTCTCATGTCAGACAAGCTTTAGTGGGTGACCTTGCCTCTTCCACATTTATCTTACGTAAAGTTAAGAAACTAGGCAAAGATAAAGAAGAGAAACAGAGGGTGTTTTGTATTTCTTCCTCCAACACACACAATCCCAGAACTCCACAAGTAATTACAGGAGTTTGTAAAACTAGAGTTAAATGCACAACATTAATAAGAAATAAAGCTTGTGAGTATACTCAGCTACACTGCAACTTATTTAGCAAATCCTTTAACAAAGCAACCAAAATTCAGGACCCGATTGAAACTACTAAGTATTATTTCTGGCATATTTTGAAGAAACAAGATAGCATGTAAGTTGTGTGGTGCAGACAGGGAAAAGGTCAAATGTGAGGGCTCTAGCCACATTATTGTATGAAAACAGCAAGCAATGTTATGAAGAAGAAAAATAAACAGCAGAAACTCCAAAACAGCACAAAACCAAAACGCCAGGGTCTGTGGCCTGTTCCACATGGGTTAATCTGCAATGATTAAACAATAGAGTAGTCCATTTTGCAACATCTTTCTTACCTTGTTAGAGATTTGGACCAGACGGGTATTAACTCACCCACTTAAGACTAGTATCTAGAATACAATTCAGAGAACATAAGGTGCTAACACTGCACAACTATTTTGCCCTTCGACCTTCTCAAGGGATACCACCATAAATTCACTCTTGCCTCTGCAGGCAAATTTTATTGATTTCATTTTTAAAAGGAGAGAATAAAGACCAAATCAAACAATAATTTTGCCTTTACTTTTATTGTACAGTCCAACAGCAGACGCCAAGAAAATGAAACCTACAGCCCAGCAGCCTATCTGAACTACCTGTGCATGCATCGCTCTCTGCTAGGAGAGGATCCTGGCACAGGATCTTGGCAGAGCAGGTGGCACTATGACAAAGTGATGAGTGAAGGGTTTTCTTGTTTACCTATCAGTATTTTATTGACAAGGTCACAATAATGAAGGAAAGCTGCAATTCAGGCTCTGTTTGTCTAAAGCAGGACATGCAACTGCAAAGCTCTCCTGCATCCTTCTGTCAGAGGAACGAGTACGAGCGTACGTGTCACACCGAATCTGCAACAGGGCAAGTTAAGGTCCCCTGACTCTGCTTTGAGAACTGAGATACACAGGCTGCCCTGTTACCTCACACATTGTAAGGGGCTCGGAATATCTTCCACAGACAAACAGGAAACCATAAAGGCCAATAAGCAGCTATTACGCTTCCCACTGCGACACAGAGCAACTCTCTCTCCTTCATGAGTTACCTTCATGAGGGTAACTCCGGCCAGCCCTTACAATTAAAGCGAGATTTTGCACCAGCGCGAATAAGGCTTCTGCAAAGAGAGCTACCGAGATGCTTTCTGGATATCCGCAAGCAATTGAAGCACAAAACACCGGCGGTGTCCCCCCGTCCCCCGCTATAAACACAACGCTCCCGAACACTGGAAGGACACGGACTAAGCAACCAAGCAACCTCGGCCACTGCAGCTTGACAGCGAACCGAGGCAGTCCCAGCTCCCCACAGCTCCGCCGGCTGCAGTCCCTCTCCCCGACTCGCACAGGGGCGGGCAGGGGGCGTGCCCCTGCATTCTCCGCTCCGTCTCTTACCTGCAGGACGCTCCGCGGCGATCAGCAGNGTGGCGCGTGCCCGGCGCAGCCTGCTGGCCCCGGCGCGCGCAGGCGCCTCCCCCTGCAGCCGGGGGGGCTGGGCTGAGCCGAGGCGGCCTCTAGGGCGGCCGGGGCTGCGCTTACACCTTGTGGGGTCAATCGCGGCCCTTGCCCTGCGAGCCGCTCGCTTCCTGTCTGTGTTGTGCTCCCTCTGAAGGCCCCGTGTTACAGCGCAGCCCCATCTCCCGGGACACATCGCACACAGAGTTGCAGAATTGTTAAGGCCTTTCCAACCCTCTGGTGATCGAGTCCAAGCCCCCTACGAAGGCAGGGTCACCTCGAGCAGGTGACACAAGAGTGCGAGCAGATGGGTTTTGAAGGTCTCCCGACAGGGAGGCTCCACGACCTCCCTGGGCAGCCTGTTCCAGTGCTCTGCCACCCTCTACGTAAAGAAATCCATTCTTACGTTCTTGGGTTTTAGTTCATGGCCGTTNCTCCCAGGTCCTTCTCTGCCAAGCTGCTCTCTAGTAGATCGGCCCTCAGCCTGTGCTGGTATTTGGGATTATTCCTCCCCAGGTGCAGTTCCCTGCACTGGCCCTTGTTAAACCTCATTAGGTTTCTCTCTGCCCAGTTCTCCAGGCTCTCCAGTGACCCACAATGACCACGGTCATTTCTGTGACCAGACCCAAACACAGTTTCAAAGCTCACACTGAGTCATTTGCTGCCCCAGGACCTTTGTGTTTCTGAAACCTGGAAGTCTTATACCCAACCCAATCTTAAAACCACTGCCCCAAGGCTGTGCTTCCATCTTTCTGTTCCCTTGGAGGCCCCATTAAAAGTGATTTTGGCAGTTTTGGTCTAGTAAGCAGGAAGGCCAATGAAGTCCCTTGCAGTTTTGCAGCTCACGATGTGTAACAACAGTTTGTTCAGAGAAGCACTATTTCAGGTTCCTCCTGTTACTACGCTGTATGGGGACAAGATGAGCACAAAAATAAAGAGTGCAATATAAAAGGCCCACAAGCTTAAATTGCCATCTCCTATTCAGTTAAAGGCATTCAGTATTGCTTTGCCTTGCAAAAAGCAGTGTATGTGGCTATAGTGAATTCTGAATGGCATTCAGCCACTTGTCACAAAGACCACTACGGTATCTTGGCTAGATAATATCCAGTCTTCTATTCCACAATTAACCAACGCAAAAGCCCCATCTCAAATCATATCTACTTGCTATTGTTCTGCTGATAGTTGTAGGATTGCTGCTTTAATGGGTACCTCAACTTAGCTATATAAGATTTGAAGGATTCATTCACAGAAAGGTATGATAACACTTCTTTTGAGAACTGCAGAAATTAGGTACTCAGATAAAAGAGCAGCACAGCAGATTCCCTGAGGAAAAGTACCTTAGAATCATGCATGATTGTGAGAAACAACTATTGTGTGTACTCAGGTGCTAGCAAAAAGCCTGCTATTCAACTGTTCTACATAATTCCACGGCACTACTTAAAAAGAGAACAAATAAAAGGTCCTGAGCCTGAACTATCACTTAGTTTTTCTTTGAAGCTATTTTTCCAGGCACTCTAGTTGAAAGAGTAGAACACTTTAATAAAACCAGACTGACATAAGTACATGAAATACACTCAATTGTCAGTATTAGACTGCAACCTCAAAGCAGGTTTGAAAGTTCAGGTCAAACAGCAAAACCAGAAAATATGCTGAGAGGTTGGAATAAAAAAAATATGATGCTGAAAGGAAAAGCAATAAGTGGAAGTGTTTCTAGAACCACAGAAAATAAAGTTTTACTACTTTACTACTTCTTGCTCAGGGCTCTTCTAATTTTAGGAAAAAACAATCCAAAGGAAATACAGTGATTTGAATTATGCATCAGTTCCTTACTGAAGCAGAACAGCTGTTTGATTAACATGATTTTAGGCTGAGTCAGAGGCAGTTTATGAAATTTGTAGGAAAGTCCCTATTTCAGCTCCCAAACTTGATGCAGTATTGACAATGAGTCAGTTGGGTTACAGCTTCAGCAGTTTTGTGCTACAGTGCTGTTGCTTTGTTCATAGCCTGTCTCACTCTCCTGCTGATTTCTTGTGACTGCTATTTTTAGCACCATTTACTAATGGCAGTCCTGATAGCAAATAACAAAGTCTTCCCTTATTTCCACAGTCCAAGTCCTAATTCAGTCTTTTTTCTTTTAAATTTGATGTGCACTCAACCATTGCTGGGACTATGTGTAATCCTGTCAGCACAGACTTCTCATGTTCCAGCAGAATTTTGCTTGCTGGAAAAATAGAAATGCTTTGTCAAGACAGATGCAGCCAATTTCAGCTGAAGCAGATAGAGCAGCTATTCTTGGTCATAAGGCATCATTTCATCGAGGACCCTGTTACCCTTAAGAAATTTTACCTGCCTCTCCTGTCCTTGATGCCAAGCCTGTAACCTGTGCCTCTCAAGGTAGCAAGCCATGGTCCAAAGTCAAAGTGAAAACATACATAGTCACACTTACTTAGCCTGGTATTTTATGTACAGTTCCAATTATCAAATTTCCATCAATAATGGAATTCCCTAGACTTGATACAAATAAACATTAGTGTCCATTAAGAAACCTGCCCATGGAAGTTACTCTCAGCTAATTTTTTTATATTGTTGTTATACCAGAATAACTGCAATTTTCCCCTTGTTTATACAGTACTACAGGCCATGGGTAAAGCCTCTAGCACATTGGACTGTTCAGCAGACATTTTGTGCTTAAGGACTTCATCTGATCTCAAAAGACTGACATTGTTGTGTCTTCTGTAGTTTTAGTGGACCTGTTTGTGCATTACAACATTTTCTGATGGAAATTATTCCCCTAGCTTCTTTGAAAGGCTTTAGACTCAAAGAGGACATGAGACATCACCTCTTGGTACACCAACATTAAAATTTCAGTTGACAGCGCAGCTGGCTCAGCTTTTACTTAGATACAAGTTGGCCTTCCATAACTCTTCCTTGATACGATATAGCTTCAGAGATCATTCAGATCTTCCAGTTTTCAGTTTAAAGCTTGCAAATCACAGGAAACAAAACAAAAAGTCATGATTTTTTAAATGGGCTTACAGATTCAAAAGCTTAAAATGCTACAGCTGCTTCAGGAACTAACAAGTATTCTATTTTTTGGTTGCAATGCCTGCTTTTTAAAGCAAAATGTTGAAGAGAAACATAAGAGCAAACAAGATACAGAATAGATATGAGGACCAAAGGACAAATAAGATAACAAGAAGTCACTAGACCTTTTGAAAACCAATTATAGGCCCTATAAACCTTAAAACATACTCATCCCTTCTTTCTTAAATCAGTGACAACTAGATTTCTAGGTTTCTTGCAGTAGTCAGGATCACTCCTTCATTTGCGTTGGGATAGATAAGAGAGCAAACCTGTGCCTGTGCTTGCCCTGTCTGCACACCCCAGCACCCCTCCACCCCCAGGCGGTTGTGCCACGATCTGCACACAGTGATTCAGTCCCTGCCTACCTAGGGAGATAAAAACCAGGAAATACCATGCATTTGTGCAAAGGGAAAGACTCTGTGATGTTCTCCAAACTGGGCACTGTGACCAAACCCAAGATGCCTAGAACTCCACCTTCACAATCTTCATTGCAGTTGCTCTTGGATATCCCTGGTGGGTCTCTGCAGTTACAGATGAGCTCACCTGCCCTCAGCCCTCCTTCATTTTCAAGGGAGAAGTGCGAGTGCTGTAGTATCACCTTTTACCACGAGATGGTAGGTGTTTCCTGATGGTTAGAGAGGATCAGGCTTTTAATAGACCTTTGAGGTAGTGAACTTCTCAGCTTCAGAGAAAGCAGGAGCAAAAGTAAATAAGGACCAAAAAAAATACCAAAAAACTGTTCATGGGATTGTGAATGAAGTAGGGGAAGCTCACGTGTATTGGGTACAAAGACAAAAATAAATTCTCAGCTTAAACTCAAGATATTTTTACTACTGTAAGATTTGGGTACCCCTTTCTTATCCTGGCTCTTTGTGTTAAGGAACTTTTTAGTTATGTAAATTTATTTTATGTCATCAACAAAATGAAATTTCAGTTACTTTTTGAGACAAAAAACTTAATTACCAAATTAAGTATTGGGCAATTTTGAAGCAAACTCATAATCAAAAAGGAATAAGCAATTTCACGTGAATGTGTAAAGTTGTGTATCCACCTCTTGCTGTACATAGATATACCCACAACACATTTATTATCCAAGTTACTTGTGCTACTCTTTCTCATTTAAGAATCTCAGACAACTCTCATTACTACAATAACAAATAGACGTTTCCTCAAATGACCAGCCTTTGAAATCAAATTTTGCCTTTACAAAGGCAAAATACTGAGATCAAGCTAGTTAGTACACCCAGCTGTTAATTGCCCCTCTGCCCCTAACAGAGGGTACAGCAACCCTTTCCCAAGGCAGTCAACTTCTCTTTGCCATCAGTTTCTTATAAGATGGAGTCAGTCCCAGTCCTTGGCCGAAATACAGGCAAGTACTACAGACCGCACCTCTCAAAGTTCTTTTAGTGCTGCTGATATTCAACCTGTCTGACCAGTAGACCCATACCTTCCCTATCCACTTAAGGCCAACTGACCATAGCCATGGAATCCAGACAAGCTGAACTCAGGGACTAGGAAAAGCACTTTTCTGTCAGAACAGGCAACAAGCGCACATCCTCATTTAATGGTGCTCTGCCCTTCCGTCCAAACTGAGCCAAAATTTAAAATTTACAAGATATATTTAAAGTAGTTATGAGTAACTAATTGCTTTGCCTTCATGGGCAGAAGGACATGATCTGCTGCAAAAATTACACAAGTAGGCTGCACTTTAAGTTATTATAAATGCCATGCACTTTCTTTGACCTTGTTTAAACAATTCTTCTGTCTGACAAATAATTTCCAGCTATGTCTGGCCACAAGTCAAGATTGCTACCCTAGTTTAAAGAACCATAAGGCAGAATTTACATTTCTTTCCTCTTGCTAACAGCTTGACTTGGAACTGTGGGAGGCCTTTTGAGACAGTGAAAATATGCAGTCTCTTTCACAAAGCACTGTCCAGGCCAAGCTGCAGCTCTCCATTTTTAAGTACTAGTTCAGGAAGAACCTTGGGTTTACAGTTTCTGCACAAGTTATTTCAAAGCAAGCATCTGGATCCTATCCTTTATGGTAAGTTCCAAAGGACAGTCCTAAACCCATCTTGCATTCCTCTCCACAGATCCAAGGAAAAGTGCATGCTGGACTCTGTCACTATTTTGCTGAGGATACCCCATAGTTGTCCACCCAGGATAACTAGGTTCTCCTGGAGCACAGCACCATAACTGTCATTGAAGAACAGGTATTAAGCTCATTGTATCTCAGACAAGCTCTCAGGAATTAAATAATACAGTGGTTTGGCCAGTTTCATAGAAACTAAAATGGGTGGCAAAAGCCACTGATCACCCTGTAGGCACAGAGACAGCAGGCAAAAAACTGGAAATCCCTGAAGGGACAGCAGGTCTTATACAGGAATAGGAGGAGCATATAATGGAACAAAACTGATAGCCTAGTAGAGCCTTTTTAGTGTCCAGTACCAGATTGATTATTAATTCAGGAAAAGTTCACCCCCTACCTGTTTCATACCTCTCTTAGTCAGTAACTCAGCTACAAGTTTCTAGATAAATATTTTTGCTCATCATCTTATCAAAATTAACTCATTTTCATATGGTAAAGATTAAAAAAATCCATCTTCCTTTCTTCAACAGCAGTATGTGTGGCAAACGTAAGTGTTCTAAGGCACCACAAATTTCATATATAAGGTATTTTTACACAGAACAACTAATTGATAGTTCAGTAATTCCAAGGTGACTGGTGAGAAGGAAAACAGCTGTTTTCCTAGCTGTAAAAAGAAAAACAAATACAATAAAGTCAAACATTGACAACTATATTTCTTCTAAAAATAGTACACATTACAACAGAAGACATAAGAATAAATGGAACACTCAGAACCAATATCTTGTAAAAAGATATAAAACTTTTAAAAAGTGTGTACATCTCCATTTATGCCATACAAGGAGGAAAAAAAAGTATTTCAAGTATAGTAATGAGTAATCCAGTGTGTGGTGAAGTTTAAGGCTAACATTTTCAACCTTCAGAGCTGAATTTACACAGAATCCACCTATGAACTCTCAGAAGCAGCTTTATTTCCATTCAACATGAACGCTTGCATCTGACATTGACTTTTGAAGAGCTTCAAGGAATCAAACTCTTCTTCACAAGACAACAGTTTCTTCAAAATTTTACAAGTTTTACCCAGAAATCAGGAAAAGGGGTAGATTTCAGTTGAACATACTGATTCAGGAATGCTACTGCATCATTTCATATTCCCATTCTGATTCTTAGGTAAGGATTCCAGCTCCCAGCTGGTCTGGATCTACCAAAGCACAGCATATTATAATACCACACAGATATACCAGTGGTATGTTATGGGAGGGAAGAGCTGTGTGCATAACATGCCAGAACTCATCACACAGAAGAACAACTTTACACACAGACGTATGATCCTACATCCTGCACGCAGTCAGCAAGGTACGAGTTCCCAAGGTATGGGAATTATGTTGGACAAGCTGCATTATGAGCTGTTTGCGTGTCGGCAGTGGATGCCTCTGTAGGACCTGAAAGCAGCAGGCAGCCCAGCCCCAGCAACAGTCCCCAAAGCTGAATCTAGAGCATCTAACTCAAGACAGAAAATTATCTGCAAAAGTTACAAGCTGACAGACATCTGTTGGGAAACCCCCACTCTTAGAAGAGAATCACTAAACACTTAAACTGCAGCCCCAACGAGACAGAGCAGTAAAATTTCCTCCTTAAAATACAGCTAGAAAACTAGAGTTCTAAAGAGTAGCAGCTTTTTTTGAGGAATGGTTAAAAAAATTAATTACAAATGCCAGTGTTTCCTAAAAAAATTAAAGATTCAAACCTCAAATTTAAGTTGATTTCTTTACCCTAAAACCAGACTTTCAGCTTCTTGAAGTCACTAAAGTTAATTTTATGTCAGCTCAGAACAAGTGCCGGACATTGAAAATGTTAGTCTTTACTTCTAGCTCCTCTGTAACCATATCACTCAGTATCTACCTCTAGTAAAGTATATTAGTAGAGGTCCCTTTTCAAGCTCTTACAGTAAGAAACTCAGCAGACAGCATTAGACTTCCCTCAGCTTTGCTACCAATTCTTACTATTTCTACTCAAGAAAAGTAAACAGTGTATCAACCTGCACCCCATTCTAGTTTTGCCCCACGTCTTGACCAGTGCTTTGGTATATACACCTATGTACATACTACATTGTCTGAGATGTCAGAAGAATGGTAAGAAAGAGGCCAATTCTGAAACATTTAAAATGTAAACAGTGTAATTCAGACTATCAAAATCCATTAAAAAACATCAGTCTAAACCACTGTAAGTGCTTTAATAACCATCCACCTGGGCTATAGGTGAATTCAGCTGTTCTTTTTCCATGAGAGTGGCTTTAATCAATACATAGTGCCAGTTTCACACAAGACTGCAACTGCCTTGGTGTGGGACAGAAAGTAGGCCAACCCACAGGACTGTAAAGAAAACCACAGCCTGTGAAAAGGGAAGTTACAGTCAATACTAACAATACCCTGTGGTGCCATCATCTTGCACTGCAAAGTGAGAGGGATTTGATACATGCACTCAGAGTGTACACTGTCTTTAAACCTTTAGAAAGTAATTTCAAGCACAGAGCCTTTTAATTGGTTCTTTTGGTCCCTAAAGGTTATGGGTTGAAAAGTCTCTCTGAATTGCATGATTTTGTCTTAGAGTAAATATATGGCCTATGATGTAGTAGCATGTGAGTAATTATTTTATTTAATGTCTACCGTTTAATGTCTACTCTTGTTCATAAAAGAGACTTAATTTGCTCAAATGTGATGTTAAATATTCAGTTAATTGTAGCATTCAGATCCAAATTGCTGCCTGGAACACTGAGGCATTCCTGTGCCAAAAACAGTGTCACAAAGCTTA
>WAAG01026219.1:1635-13574 GCA_013390105.1 Tichodroma muraria | reverse complement strand
TTCAAACGTTTTGACTGTTCATGCCAAAATTACCAGCCTGGACTAAGTTCCTGTGCAGGGGAAGGAAAGGATGAGGAGGGGAAGGAAAGGATGAGGACCCAGAATATTTCAACCAAAACTGTTGATCTGTTTCTGAGGAAAAATGTTTTTCAGCCAAGAAATTAAGAGTTTCATTTCAGACTTCCTACATTTTGGACTAAGTACATGCAATTTTTCTGAGACAGATGGTTACAAGTATGTTGCACACTCCAGCCCATGCATGGCCCATCACTTAAAACAGAAAACACGTCCCAAGCACCTCAAATGGGTACCAAATCCTGTCCCATGCAGCCATTTTTAAATCTCTTCTCCCAGACATGTGTAAGCATTTTATTTTTTTTTTACTTTTTTGCAGAATCATTTGACCTTTTGATGGTTTAGTAAGTCTGCCTTGCAGTGGCTTAAATTTCTGTGAAGTCAGATTTTGTTGTCTTCATGTTAATATGTCTGCTGCTGAGGAGCATGAAATAAACCAAAATGTAAAAGGCAGGAATGTTGATTTTACTCCTGGCTACATGTTCTCAGTGTCTGGGTCCATTTGTTCCAGCTGGTAGTGTACAGCATATCATAAAATTTCAAAGTACTGTTTACCAAACAGTTTTAGGAAACACATTAAAGCTGAAAAAAGCCCAGAAACTCAATTCTAATATATAAAAACGTGTAACTTGTAATTGTAGTAGCTTGTTCATACAAATTACTACAGTAGAAAATTCATTAAGATTCCTTTAAGTATGGTGTGGTCCAAGGAAGCTTTGTTATGGGAAGTGACAAGGATGGTTTTTAATGAGTTGCAATTTGGTAATCTGAATATTATTTTTCTGAAGCTGTTCTCTTCTAATTAGAGCTTAAAGGTTTTTCATGCAAACTATCTTCGTTCTGTCTAAATAGAAACTGTGTGATTGTGACAATCTCATTTTCTCAACAGGATATTTGGACACAGCTACATCAATGTGTTTGGGAAGCTTTTATGATTTGCTGCCTGAATTATTTCAAAGTTTACTGGTTTGTTTTATCATCCTTCTGAGGTTCTAGATGCTTCTGAGTTTTCCAGAAAGCTGAAGGGGGAGTTTGTGTGCTCTTGTTCTGATGTACCACAAATAATTCCTGTACCTGTGAAGGCAAACTTGGGGCTCTGAAGTTGGGTTTTTTTTCTCACTGGTCCATAGCCTTAGTTTGTCTGTACTAGCTGATTTTGTATTTATCTGTGCCCAGTTCCCATTTTATTTGTATCCCTATCCCTCAGCCAAGTGCCTTGCAGAGGCACATTAGGTGATAATGTCATCTGTTATGTGGAAATTTCTCTTTCTGCAGAACTCTGTTCTGTTTCTAAAAGCTCTCTAAACATCAGAACTCTTCTAAAATAAATTTATTCTCTTTTGAGCAATTCAAACCTAATTTATAAACCCTTTGGGAGCCCAACCACTGAAGAACTTTCAATTATTTTTAATACTGGGCATGCTGTAATATTCACATCAATGGAAATATGTAGATGATACATCCTGAAGCATCAAGTGGAGTTTTTCCTGAACTTTGACCACCTGCTCACACTCCCTTTAAGAGCTGCATCTCAAGAATATTTGCACCACTGAAAGCCTGTGAAGAGTTTAAAAGCAGCTGACATATTTGCCTGGATAAAAAAGCAGCTTCTGAAGTAACACTCCTTCTCTCCATATGTCTCTCTGCTACGATGGCTGAACACTGTGCTCAGCTTTCATGTATTTCCTGGGAATCCTCTAAAGCAAAAACTGGAAGCAGACTACTGAGAAGGAATAGTGTCCATGGCTGTATTCATACAAATAAACACAGTCCACGTGGGTGCACTCATCCTGAGCAGCCTGAGGTGTGTACCTGTCCTGACTTCAGACTAAATAAGAAAGATTAGTGCCTTGAAGGTGCATTTGCCAAACTGCAGCTACAGGAAGGAGGTCACGGAATAAGCAGAGCTGGACGGGATCAAGGATCACTGAGTCCAGCTCCTGGCCCTGCACAGCACCATTTGTGGGTCCATGTCTGTCAGCTCTCTTTGAGACTTGGGCAGACACAAACTATTGTAAGAGAAAACTTCCTCTGTGAGTTTTGTGCGTGTTTATTCTGTGATAAGAGAGCAAGGGGTTATGGACATCAGTTTCCTCTGTTGTGTTCACAGCTGTTCCCCGAAACTGATTATTTTTGTCTCCCATGCATCAACAAAGGCTACGTGGCATCTTAACACTTGTTTTCTTGTTACATCCTGCTAGAGGCTTATTAAGAAGTGACCCCTTGGGTCAGATGTAAAACAAACACAAGGGCCACCAAGGCTTTGCTTCAAATATTTGCCCTTCCCCTTCCACAGAGAAACTGCAGTTCTAGCAGCTCTGACTCAAGGTGGTTTGGCTACAAGCAATTCCCCTGCGTGCAAGGCCATTTTTACAGAAAATAAGGACATATTTAAATACCTTGCTGTCCTAACAAGGTTGCAGATGTGGAAGTGATTTGATTCTGCTTCCTGTCACTGCTGTGCTTCAGGCCAGCCAATTTCATTCCTATCTCTAGGGTTACAGAAGGAGGGTTTGTAGGTAGATATTGCAATATTGAGGTTTTGGGCAATCAGTAGATATCAGAAAGGTAAACAAATTTTGTACCACAAACTATCTGTATTCTTTTCATTGGTCTGTACTTAGTTTTGCCTCTGCACATCAAGGGTCTGCTTTCTTTGTTGCTGCAAGCTCAGAATTGCCCTGAAAGGAAAGCATTTCTTACTCCTACCTCAGATAAAGAGAACCTTGGAAAATTATGATGTATTTTCTTCCCCCTACAATTTGCCTTGCAGGTTGAAAATGGAAAAGAGGACAGGCAAGCCTTTATCACCTAATGCAGCAACTAGAAGCCTCGATGCTCAGCAGAATTAGCAGAAGGAAAAAAAATGGTTTGGACTCCCCTGCCTACTTTCGCCTCCCCATGCACCAAGGAAAAGCTCTAAAAACGGTCTGACCAGCAAAAGGCCTTGCAGCTGGGGAAAGCTCAGTCCCCTGGCAGCCCTGGCTGAAAGGGTCCCTGCTGTGTGTGAACACTGCACCCCCGGCACACTGCAATTATCTCCTGGCTGCCACCCTTTTCCCCACCAGAAAAGCTGAGAGAACAAAGAATACCTGTCCTGCCACACTACTAAATAGTGTAGGTCAAGGTCTGTAGGTCACAGCTCAAGGTCTGCTTTATGGTGATTTCACCAATTAGTCCCCTTTACAATCCAAGGCCCTTTTCAGCCCTCTGAACATAAGGTGAAGGTAAGATTGACTAATTTGTCAATTGTCTGTCTTACTGTCAGCAGTGGTGAGCACAGGATGTCTGTACTGCTTTATACCCCGAGGATATTTATATTGAAAAAACAAAACACCCTCTCCCACCAATCCCTTACATGATAGAAAACAGGAAAAGTGTCTGACTCCACTAAATTTATAATAGCATGTAAGTATTTTATCTCTGTTTGATAACAAATATGTAAGATCTACTGCCACAGGGGCCTAACAGAAAGGGAATATTAATTAAATAGGATGTGTATAACAAGACAGGGAGAAATTGATCTCTAAAGCAGAAAGGTGGGGGCACTGGTAGGATAGCAGTACCTTTTGGGAGGCTTTCTTTATGGTTAACAACATAAGTGGTGAGGAACTTCAGTTTAGAAGTTTGATCTTTGATGTGTGAGAGCATTTCAGAGCATCAACCTCCCCTTATCAAGTTGTCTTCGGGCCAGAAACTTGGACATGCAGAAGCAGAAGTGCAAATTAAAAATACTTTTAAATTTTTGGCATTAATGCCTTGCTGAAAGTCAGGTGGAGACCTGAAATGGATGTTATGTGTAGAGGGTCAGGCAGAGTGAGCCAAACCCTACCTGGCTGAAAAACTGTGGCTTGAAGAGATTTCACCTCTTTTTCAGACAGAGCTAATCTCTTGTGGTACATCAAGAACATTACTTATGTACTTCTGGGGGAAGAAACTTTGTCCCATGAGCCTTGGCTCGACAGAGGAGGGGGGGAGTCTGTCTCCACAGGGGAAGGAGGAGACTTCAGAGAGGCTCTCACTGCAACCTGCTTGGAAGTGGAGAATGGGATGGTGTTTTCCAAGAGATCACACGGAAAAATAATCATAACCAGAGCTGTAGCTGAATATATAATTGTAGCTTTTGTGTTTCCTTATTCTGTGTGCGTAATTATCTTTTTTAGAAGCTCTTTTGATTGGGAGAGATACACGTTAAATTTCAAGTAGAAGAACTTCCTTTATGAAGTAGGACATGGGACCTAAATTACCCAGAATGATTCACAGCCTTTTGGATGAGGAAGCTTAACAAACTTGGCAAGTAACAATGACAGGGTCTTAGGTTTGTTCAAATCAGGAGAAATGATAAAATCAGCATTGTCAGGGAAGAGTGTGATGTGGATATAAAAGTGGCTTACACAGAGCTCTTGTAGAAATTATGCAAGAAGGAGTAAAAAATTGGTATTGCAACTTTGAAAATCTAAAAATGAAGGATCCCAAACCCCTGGCTTCATGCCACTGCTGCCAGCACACAGCCTGCTCACCTGTGGCAGCGTGCAGTCCCATGAGTGAGTAATCTGGAGGGTGTCAAACCCAGCTGTGCCCTGCCAGCCTCTCTGCACATCTGTCCTCCAGCTGTTGGATACAACAGATGAGCTGGGGATGCAGGCTCTGGAAGCATCCCCGGGTTCTGTGTCACAAAATGATCAGAAATACTGAGTAAGTGTTACTGGGCTTGGGGAACTAAAGAGCTGCCTGCCAATTTGGCAGCAAAGCCTCTCCTCTGAAAGCAGGGATTCTCCCAGGAGCATGCTCAAGGTACCCAGGACCACATGCTGTTTAACGTCATGAAAAAGCGTGTATTGACTAAAACAAAACCTAAAGCAATAAAAAGAAAGAGAAGACTGTGAGACATTTGGAAGAAGTCTGGCCTGTTCAGGAAGAAGAGGGGTGGGTTTGAAGGAAAAGCTGCTGACCACCTTCTTTTCCCTTGGCTCTCCCACAGCAGCCAATATGATCTACACCACCCCATCACAAGGTGTGCAATACACACAATTATGGAGAATGTCACAGAGTCTGGAAAAGAAAATCCTGCAAGTATCTACTTTTAAAACAAGCATCTTTCTCTATTATTTTATCCAGTATAAGCAGAATATTGCATGTAGGGATGATTCAAGAGGTAGAGGATAATTTTGGTGGAAAGGAGCAGAAGTGAAATGATGGCTTGGAGTCTTCACTTAAATTGCAAGATTATTATGAAAAAAATTTGGAAAATAAGTGAGGTATTAAAAGTTCACTCTAAGATTTTCCTTTGCTGCAGGCTATTGTTTGTGGTCTTCAAATTTCCTTTAAGTCTTCTTTGTGTCATAGGTTAGTTCAATGTAGATAGCAAGTGCATACTGTGCTCTTCATCCTTTAACAGTCTCATTCAGATACCACGCTTGAACAGCCCTTAGGAATATATATAAATATATTTATATATATACTGCTTGTTTAAGGGGAGGCTTGTAGATACTGACTCTAATTTAACTTAATCACTTCCTGCTTTATATTCCTAAGAAGCCTCTTGTGATTAAATAGCTGGGAATGACAGCTGGGACTGCATTTATTTTAAAAGTGACTCTTAAATAAATTTTGGCTTTTTACATGCTGAAAGTGAGGCTTTCAATTTTATAGTTTCAACTTCTAATGCAAGCAGCACTAACAACACTGCATCGTGACAGACTAGTGGTGGCTTTTCCATTCCTACTGCGTGTCATAAAAGAAACTGCTGAAGTTAGGTCAAACTAACTACGAATATGAATTTTCGTTTGGTGCCTGCTTCAATCAGTGCAAAAATGTTTCCAAGGCAATAGGAGTTCTCCAGTCTGCACACGTACCTCTGAGCACATAAAGCCAACAAACAAACTTTGGAAATATCACCTTTAAATGAACAGAAGGTTCATCTCTTATTGCTTTAGTCCAGAAAGACCAGGTCTCGCACTTTTCTTTTTTTGAGCTATCATAATAAAAGTAAATAGTTAAGAACCTTAAACTGGAAAGTCTCTTGGACAAGGCAGAAGGGAAGGTAAAGGATGGATTTTTAAGCCTTCTTACGGAAGAACTGTGGACAGAGTCCAGCTGACCCTATGAAGAATCAAAAAATGAACCTTGATTGCCCAAGTCCCAGCACAGCACCTCTATCAGACCATTATTATCAGCTGCCATTTAAGGTGTATTTCCTGCAAGTTTGCAGTTTGTTTCCAACTGTAAAGGGGATATAAAGCCCTGTGCTACTCTTGACAGATATTCTTAAGTTAGTATCAAATGAATATGTCCTTTTGGACACAGAAGGGTGGGTTCAGTGGTTCCTTCATAAGGATTCAGCCTGAGAATAGCTTTGGTGGAGACTTGGTTTAAGGAAGAAGTGATTTTCTGGATGATTGCCCCAATTCTGGACATGAGTGGAGCTTTAAAGTAATGGATTTCCTCTACCTTCTCACTAAAGAAGAATAGTGAGCAATCAGCTTTTTTTTAGCAATGCGAAGATTTCATTCACCTGGACTTTTGTTAGGGAACACTTCTGTACAGAGCAGAGACTACAACACTTTTTTCTAAGGATTCCTGACTCTCTCAAGCCTGGTGTAAATTCTATCCATACTAGGACATTGCTCAGAAAATCAGAGCCAGCTTTTAGTGACGGACTAAGCTTCCTCAGTTAGCTGTTAGTTGACTAAATCCAGCCATGCTCTTTCTCTTTAGAACAAATGTGGATTCTAGGAAAATACCTGTTGTTTGCTTGTGTCTATAGATGATATAGTCAATCTGTACTGTTATAAGCGTTGACAATATTTTCAGAATTATCCCCTATGAACTAACACAGGTTTACACTTGAAAAATATTTTTTGGGGGCACATAATCACTGATAATATAATTTTCTGATAATAAAATAATTTATTAATTTATTATTTATTATCAATTATTAATTTATTATTAATTTATCAATTTATTATTTATTATAAATTTATTATTAAAATTATTTATTAATTTATTATTATTTAAAATAATAATAACATAATTTTCTGATAGAAAATCTAGGCTCTTTATGATCAGATTGGCCTTGGCAAATTGTGTTACTGTTGGCTAGCTTCAGCTTGTCCTGGCACTTCAGAGTCAGAGATAGGTGTTGAAAATGGATTTTTTTTTGTCCTGAGCACCGGCAGTCTGAATAACTAATACAGAGAAAATGAACTGGTTTTTTAGCTAAGTTTCTAGGTCTAGATAGGTTTTAGCTAAGTTTCTCAGTGCAAATTCACTAACTTAGATATATTCCTGAAAAACAGGCATCTTTTTCAGTGCCTCTTACATATTTATCTCCAATACATGCAGCCTTTCTTACTTAAGGGTTTATGCTTAAAATGCTCCTTCCTGTTGTGTGCCTGGGAGAAGCTCTTCTGCTTTCTGAGCTTCTGGTTGGTTCAATTGTCAAAATTCCCATGAGCTGATGAGCTGTGACCCATTTCTTGGTTTAAAAAATAAACATATCCCGCACTTGTCAACACTGGTGTTTTTAAAATGGCATGGCATTTTAGACAGCAGGGATTGCTGAGTGATGCCATTGGGATGTCCAAGCTCTCCCTTGGAGCTGTCACCCTCTGTTGCTGTGCTCCATGGTGCTGTGCATGTTCAAGCTGCCTTTTCTCTCTGTCTCAGCATTGTAAACCTGATATCTGTTTGTTTGGGTTTTTTTTTTCTGCTGCCAATCGTTTCCCATCTGCAAGAAGAAGAAGAAGAAGAAGAAAGAAGACTGCAACTCCCCCACACATCCACCCCTACAAATTCACAACTGGGCTAGGAGCTGTGTGAAGAGAAAGTGACAGGCTGCAATTCTGGATTTGAAAATCTTCCTAAAGCTCTCCTGTAATTCCTGTGTAGTAAGGGGTCGTGTGCTAAATATAAACCCTTTCAGACAACCTAAGAGAAACAGAGTGCTCGTAGTCAGGAAAATTAAAATCATATGAACGGATAATCTGATGGCAGATTACCAAATGGTTTCTATCTGTTCAACCTGGATTTGAGACTTAATCTGATTTTGAGTTGGAATGGAGCTTTAGGTGACTCCAGAGGACACACAACACCTCACTTTTGGTGAGGTGAGGGTGGAGAAGGACTTTATTTTGGACTGTGTTACAAAAATGGCATCCAGTGGAAGCTTCTCTCGCGTGCTCATTCAGAGCTGCAGTTCTCCTGAATGTATGTGGAGCTGGGAATAAATTGATCAGCAGGCAGCCAATTTGAAACCCATTATTATTTGTTTTTCAGCCCCATCCGTGGTGACAACTGACTTGCTGACAGGTAATGCTATTTATAGGCCTTCTTGTAGGTATAAATTGCTTAGCTCTAATTTTGTTCTTAGTGAAGGTGTTAATATTGCTCATTCCTAAATACCTGGCAAACCATTTTCTTTTGGTTTGTCAGCAATTATTTAATGTGTAATACTCTAGCCAGTGGTTGTTGCCAAAGAGAAGCCTTCTGACAGAATTTTGGAATTTGCATTAAATAAAATTGGTTGGCTTGTTATTTTAGTGGCTTTTCATGGAAGCTTTAATACATGTCAAAGAAGAAAACTTCTAAGGCATATACAGAAAAGTTGTTGGTATGGAGATTTAATTATTTTTTTTTTAATCTGACTGGCAAATTAATCTAGATTTTTCTGTCAGCATGCCATCTGCACAATCTCAAATTCTTCTGTCTTTTCAGAAAAAAAAATCTTTGTAAATTGCCACTGCCACAGGACTTCTACTGTAATGTATTTCCAATCCACACAATTATTCTATGTATATCTAAGAAACTGCTGCTAGTTTAAGCTGTACTCTTCAGAAAACAACAGAAATCAACATGCGAAGTGACAAACTTCCAGCCTGACAAAACAGAAGATGTTGAAAGGTTAGAATCTGTAAAAGGAGAATATTCGGAATACCAAATATGAGCTCTTACCTAACTTTAGCTTCCAGAGGGAGCAATGCTCTGTTGGCTACAAAAGGAACGCACAGAGAAATGCAGTTTATACCTTGTCTGCACAGAGCCCTGGCAGGGTGTTCAGGCAGGAAGGTGACCCCTTCCGCCGCTCAGCTGAGGAGGACGACGGGCAGCCTGTGGGTGATGGGACACGGGCACCTTTGCAGTGTCACCGTGTTGTGCCTCTTTGTCCCAATCAGACCAGCACCTCCCAGCTGCTGAAGGGAGCTCTCTTTGCAGGTGACAGTCATATGCTGCACGAACTGTGAGCCGGCACAATTATTCTGTTAAACATCTTTTTGTCTTTGTTGATGGAAATTATTCACTTCGTGCTTTGAGAGCTTCTTCATCCTACGGTATAGGGATGTGTCTCAAAGTGATTTACTGTCTAAATTGATCCTTTGCCTGCACAAAGGATATTTAAGGCAAAAGCATTATTTTTGATCCAAATTACCTTGTGAAAGAGCAAATTGTTTTATTGAACTACTTGGGGCACCCAGGATCATTTCTATACCTAAGGTCCAAATGTCAAATCCCTCTTCTCGGCTGAACTACTCCCTGAATTGATGATGGCCAGATCAATTGCGAGCAGGTTCTTCTAACTCAGTATTGAACCACCTGACTGTGAAGATGAAAAAAGAAATACCATTATTGTGACAGCCACATTAGTAAGATAGCTCATAGCATGGACTCATTATGTCTTCGGAGTGTAACAGAGTGTAAAGGCAAGGCCATTGTAGAAGTTTCTTTAGGTTTGAGTTAAAGACAATTAAAAATGTGGGGTGCATTAGTCATGTGGCCTCTGTGAGGCTGTGAAGGACAGGCTATATATGAAATCTGCATCCCATATTGTGTCCTCTGGACCTCCTTATTCCCCTTTAGGGTGCCATGGCAGTTCATGAGCCAAGGCTGGTTGTTATGGTAAGAGGTAACTTTTGTCTGAGGCAGACAGTAGGAGAACTGGAGTGCAGCAGTGGGGCTGAGGAACTGAAAATCTCTGGCTTGTCCTGAACCTCTCAGAGGGCTGCAAGAATGACAACATTGAACCCAGTGAGTAAAATCAAACTCAGCAAATGCTGGTTAAAGCTGCTGTTCAGCATCCCAAGCTGTTCCCTGTGGAAAGCCTTTACTTCCTGCGTATCTAAATCTTGCCCTCAGTAGGTGAAATGCTTGAAAAGTTAAATGTTGAAATAGTGCAGTAACAGCAGTGAAAACAAATTCCCTCCTCCCAGCCTTCCTGCCATATCAGGGGAGCAAACTGAATCGTGCCAGCTTTGAGACTGGTGCTTCCTCCTGCTCATCTCCTTGATGGAGACATTGGTGAACAGGCCTGGCCAGGAGTTTGTGTGCCCTTACTGGGGAGTCCACAAACACAGGTTAGGAAATCATTGGTTTAATGCTGCAGGAAGTGGTTAGTTGGTGACATGTAATTCAGCTCCATGAGAAAATACTTATGGTTTAGAAAATATATTTCCATTTCTGTGTCAACATTAATCTATCCTCTTTTTACATGCTGATGAGGCAATTTGCTAGATTATCCTGAAAGGATAAAATTTGTGAAAAGGATAAAAGTTGTATTGTCTTGCACAACTTTAGCCAAGGGGAAAATATTATTCTGGAATCGGGACTTTTTGGGATTGAATCCTTTCCTGTGTTTAATGATGATTTTCCTTATCAGTGGCTGAGGATCCCAGACCTGCCTTCTGCAGAGGTAGTGCAATCAAACACTGAAATACTGAAGCCACCACTGACCAAAACCACTTCTCTTCCACTTATCCATAGTTAATTTTCCTATAACTCCCCGGTCCTGTGCTGAGGGAGGCTGTAAAGGTTATTGCTGTGTGTTGTTTGTAGCTTCAGAATCCTGATTTAAGAACCATGACACCATTGGAGTAGCTGCCCAAATAACATCACAACAACCATTGCAGTTCCTGCAGGAGGGAGTTGCTTCACTGCCGGACAATGAAATGTAAATCTGCAGGGAAATGTTTTAAAATCAGTGGATGTTTGACATTTTCTTGTTGATGCATGTTTCTGAATGAGTTTATAATTTTTCCTTTTATATGGATTTTTTTTGCTGCCATCATTTTAAGACTAAGAGAAAGTTTAGGAGCAAGTGAATAATGCTGCTACCAGAACATATTTCTGGCTGGATGGGTTGTCTTCAGAGATCTTAGATTCCATGACCTGATCTAAATTTTTGTTGTTGTGCTAACTTTTACTGAGGTATCCTACAGCACAAAGTACTAGCCTAGTTTTTGATCTGTTCCTCTGTCTGGATTATAATCTGACTGAATTCCAAGGAACTGTCCTAAAAGAAAGGACACAGCAAAGGTCAGTGTAGGCAGACAGAGTTGGACCAGAGGCTTAGGAAAAGTGTACAAGAACAACACCTGTAGAACGTTAATAAACATTTGCATATGCCTGTTTTTCTGAAGTCAAACAGGACTAAAAATGTGTGCTTGAAAGGGTTTTAAACTATTATCAAAGGTCTAGATAATAGCTGCTAGATAAAACTACGAGTTACAGTAACATTTCAGCCCATTAAAACTTAGGGTCACCTCATCCTCAGAAAGAAAAATGTCTTGCAGAGTTTTACAGAACTTGATATCCAGCAGGAAGAGCCCTTCAAAAAAATACAAGGAGACAGTCATTTTAAACAACACGTTTGTTGTGATCTTACTGATACCACAGTACTTTGCAGACCAGGAACTAAGGCATCTGAGGAGGGGAAAACAACATTCAGTATATATTTATCCACATATTCCCTGGGTGTAAATGTGCTTTAATAGGATTTAAACAGGTAGAGAACTGGATAGTGGAAAGCAATTTAATATATATTTCAAGTAGAATGTGTGTGAAGCTTTAGATCTAATTATCCACCAGAACAA
>WAAG01026197.1:13602-23614 GCA_013390105.1 Tichodroma muraria | reverse complement strand
GTTGCAAAGCACAGAGGCAGCAACAGACCCGCACAATCCCAGCTCAGAGCACACAAGATCTAAATCCAAAGCTGGTACATGGTCATTCAAGCCCAGGCCATGTAAAGAGGGAATATACACATGCCCAGAAGGGCATGCCACCACCCGAGTTCTAGCAAATCTTTGAATGATGCTGAAGTTATAAGCAGTTTTCGCAGTCACTCCCAGAAAACAGCAGGTCCTCAAGACCACTTTCCCGTCCGAATGAAGCAGCACAGCATAAACTGTTTCAAATCCCTTCCAAGGTCAATTAGAACAGACTTCATTAAGACTAGAAGCTGGGCAAGTAGGGCCACGCTGCAGGAGTCTCCCCTGAACACCACTCCTCACTCGGGCTCCTCAAAAGGCTGCAGATGCATTTGTGTATCGAGCTGAGAACAGGCTGAAGCGTCACTTTGAATGCCTTCAACTGGGAAGGCAAACAAAAATTAAGATAGTGCTGCCCACAAGTTTACCTGCAACCCCACCAGAGTCCTAAGGAAAAGCTAAGCAAGAGGAAAGGAGAGGATATCAACGTGGTGGCATGGAGCAGGAATGCAATAAAGGCTGTTACAACACAAGGAAGAAGACCTCAATCAAACAGGCAAAGCATGGGGGGAAATCCATGTGCTGAATTATGAATTTCAGAAATGCAAGCAAAATCCCAAAACTGTAAGGCAAGGTTTTATCACACATAAATCATTAGCCAGCCAGGTCAGTGTGGAACCTGTCCCACTGCTAGAAGAAGGAATCTGTGATTTTTTTAAAAAATTAGTGCTCACCCTACCTTGATTTATCTTAGAGGAGTGTACAGAAGAAAGAAGCCAGCATGACAGATGAGGTGATAAGACAGGAAACCAAAAAAAGCTAAGAACTGACAGACACACTGATGTTGGTGATAATTTAGCTTTCAAGAGAACGCAAACAGGAAGGATTAGACATAGCAAATGTGTGATAAGGGACTGGTCAGCATGCCAAAAGAGGTTTAGAAAAGTGATTTCTGACGGTTCCTGTCTTTCTAGTCAGGGGCTATCAGCTGAGAGGTGGAAGGACAAGAACACCCCAAAGCTTTAACAGTTGCATAAGTCAGGAACCAGGAAAAGCAAAACCCACCAAATACCGTAACATAAAGGTTGCTGAGAGAGAACACTGGACAAATCTGGACAAGAAACAGCACATGTATGTTATAGTGGAGACAAGCATTCTCCAACAAACACAGAACTTTTCTTTTCAAGCTGAATGTCTTTCCTAAAACATACACGGAAACTGGGATTAATGTGGGGCCATCAAGGACCACACCAGGCTGGGGATTCAATCAGGTGGTCCAAACTGTACTTTATAACTTCACTAATTTACCACTAACAAGGAAAGAAGGTATTTGTAATATTTTACTATGGGCAAGGAAGGTAGGAGACAGAAGATGTTAACACTTTTTAAATTCAAAGTCACATCTGCTCTTAAGCTGCCTCTGCTTTTGAGAATACAAAGGACTGAGCCTCCAGCCTGAGCAAGCTCTTTCCCATGGGTCAGTTGCTCTTTTGCCTCTTTCTCTCACCCAACTGCACTGCTCTCAGAGTCTATATGCAGTTTCTTATCTGTTTTTCACAATCCAAGAAGCTAAGACTTTTGGCTCTTAATCCATCAACAGCACTTGAAAAAAGGGGGTTTGGAACTCAAGCTTACACATTTCCAATGCTATCCCAGCCACTGAAATAGAAAACTAACATTTTCAACAGTCCTAGACTAGAAAAATCACCAGTGTGTAAATGTAGCAGTGCATAACCTGGTTAACCTCAGAAGGCAAATTCACCTGCTTGGGAGTCTCAAGAAGCAGAGACACAGGACTGCTCTGAAATGTGCTGTTGGAGGCTAACATAGTTTCTCTTTCCCAAGTGCCTTCAAAATCTGTAAGGAATTAATCCTCCCCCATTGAAAAAATCCCAAAGAAGCTGACTGATTTTTTTCAGAGTTTAAGAGAACATTAAGTGATTAATCACCACCCTAAGAAGCTCCTTAATCAACAAATCTGAGATCCTACAATGCTGACAGCATTTGCTGTAAGTCTGTAGTGCTCAAACACACCACCTTAATACTCATGTGAAGATCTGAAGCATAGCCAAGAAAAATGTACCATCTTAAGAATGTTTTTTTCCTTTTTTCTTAATGTAACACCACAGAAAATACTTCTGTCACCAATCCGTCAGCATCAGAATCATTTTCACAACATCTATTTGTTTTCTAAACCCAAATTACTTAGAGTCTACAAAGCAGATCCTGCCCTCAAAGTACCACAAGAATTTACAGAAAAACACAAGCTTTGGCTTTTGGTTGTGTTCCATTGTTTTGGGTTTTTTGTTGGTTTGCTGGTTTGTTTTGAATGCATGATGCACTCAGAGGCATTTTGTTCTGTAAGTGTTCTCTATTCAAACAAGGGAGTGTTCCTTGTGAGTACTGCTTACTCTAAGATGATAAAACCGAGGCACAATTCAGAGCTCAATTTGAGCATGGTCCCCATCATCCTCCCTATTCAGAGATGCCCATTTTCCAGCTCTTTCAAGGCCTCCAGAAGGGCTTGTCCAAATCTTAACACAAGGACTTGTGCTCTACAGACAAGTCACTAATCACTGGATTGCATGTGTAATTGCATTCAGGTTACTGTAGAGCAAGAGTGAGAACTGCCACTCAGGGAGCTATGCAGCAGACTGAAGAGCCAACTCAGTGAAGGTGGGGGGTCATGCTATAAACTGGATGGGCTACAACCAAAATCCCCCAAAAAAGTAGCCTAGTACCATATACCAGAAGAACCCTGCTAAATCCACTGTAGTCTCCAACACAGGGAACGGTTTCAAAATATTCCTCCTGGGAGACGTGAACTGGAAAATTAAAAATAAAGGGAAAACCACCGAATTCCACTCAGGCTATCATCTATATTTCCCCCTTTGACTACAGCAGGGATAGAAGTAATAGCTGGATGGTTTTGAGAAGCTACAGAAGAAAAGAAAAACAAAAACTTAAATAGTCACTGTGATGTCAATCCTATCTCCATAGGAATTAAACACAAGTAAAAGCAAAAAGACAACGTGCTGTAGATAAAATTTGGTTGATGATTAAGCAAAGAGTCATGTAAACTGCTGGTTTATGAGATCAAAGATCACAAAACAAATCTTCACCTACCATAAATTCACTCTGAATTTCAGGATCCTTACTTCTAATGCATTTCAAGAGAAAACTAAGATGACACTGTTGGAAGGGAGAAATCCAATTCCTCTACAAAAAAATGTAATAGTCTGAAACAGCCATCATTCAAAGAAAAGTCAAAATTGATATGAAACCAAAACTAAATACACCATATGTAATTATCATTTGCAGAATTTATATGTATTTTTTAATCCTCTGTTGTTCTACAAACAAGCCTCCTCACAACCTTCTTTGAACAGGCTGCACATCATGAAGTGTCATATTTTACACAGACCTGTAGTTCAATTTAATCTGTCCCAGGTGAACTTTAAACATCCAGTACTTATAAAATGTATGGATTTGAGTGACCACTGTCTTTTCAAAAGACATTCACCAGCTCTGGTAAATTCCACAAGCTGAGGTTTAAAAGCAAACAAAGGAGCCTAATATGTCAAATAGCTACAGGTATCCATTTTCAGATAAATTTTCAGATAATTTATGCAGAATTCCAGATCTGCAATTCCACATTAATTCCCATATGCGTGCTGTCCTATTTTATTTGGTCAATAATAAAAATTGCACTGCTTAGGCAGACTAGACTGGAAATTATGTCACAGACTATTTTCTGTATTGCTCTCGTCCTCTCTTTTACCTGATCCTTACAGAAACAGCCTCAGACTCTCAGAAGCAGCTCTGCTCTGAATACTGTAATTCTGCTTAACTGGACACGGTGGGTGCAGACAGCAGACAATTCAAAAAGGAGAGTCAAAAAGGGCTAGTAGCTAAAGTACAGCATTTCCCTAAAATGCTAAGTTACAGAAATAATAAAATAAACATTCTTTCCTTAGTACCCTTCTATTGTTAATAGCATTCATAATAGTATTGGTAAATTATTATACTCTGCTCAAAAGAAGTTGCAAAATCTGGTATTATCAGCAAAATTCAGTTTCTTTTCACACACAATATGCCTAAATCCATCCCACTCACCCCTAAAGAATTAAAGCATGTGACTCCAATGTAAATTTAGGAAGATAAAGAATGAAATTTATATTTAAACAACTAAGCAGGGAGAATTTGAAAAGTAGTCAGACTTTTAAACCTAATCTTTTTTAGCAAAGTATTACCACAAACAGTGGTAAATTCCTCTCCAGGCTCCTGACTTAATCTTCTCTGGATTGCAATGTATAAGCCCTGCTTTGTTGGCTGCACTATTTCTACCCCTGCTGATGTGTCAAAAGCTGTGAACATTAGGCAAAATACAAATATGTGGCATTGTATCACTTTTTTTCCTTTCCTCTCCTTTCTAGAAGATGACAACAGATACGACAGAGCGCAATAACACGAAATCCAGCACTCCCCTCCTGACTCAGAGACACCTGAGGCTGGTGACCAAGGATGGACACAGCACGTTCCAGATGGCCGGAGCCCAGCGCAGAGGCGTGGCGTACCTCCGAGACGTGTGGGGGATACTCATGGACATGCGCTGGAGATGGATGATGCTCGTCTTCTCAGCTTCCTTTGTCATTCACTGGCTGGTCTTTGCAGTGCTTTGGTATCTGCTGGCTGAGATGAATGGGGACCTGGAGCTGGACCATGACGCTCCACCTGACAACCACACTATATGTGTCAAGTACATCACCAGTTTTACAGCTGCTTTCTCCTTCTCACTGGAGACACAGCTCACGATTGGCTACGGCACCATGTTCCCAAGTGGGGATTGTCCCAGTGCTATTGCACTGCTGGCAATCCAGATGGTCCTGGGGCTCATGCTAGAAGCCTTCCTCACAGGTAATCCTTCCTACTGCATCTTCACACACAATAGGTGTAACAACTGGATTTAAGAATAGAGCTAGAAATAAAAACTGTTCATTTCGATATATGAAAGAACAATTAAGGTAGCCACTACAAGGATGACAAAATTTCAGCTATGTAGTACTAAAAGTTAAACACCTTTAATCAACAAAAGACAAATTAGGTGTTATCAATATCCGGACTTAATAATTTCACTATTCATTGCAAAATACATATGGCAGATCACTGCGTATCACTCTCAATCATTTATTTCTTATACCATTCTCTCTCTCAGCTATTACTATATAATTACAATATTTAAAGTCAATTTGTTTTGACTTTTAAGGTATACTTCTGTCTAGCTGAGATATCTTCATTGATCTTTGACTCAGGGTTTATGTATTCCTCAGTACCCAATGCAATCAAAATTTTTACAATGTCACAGCTATTTTGAGGCATTTTAAATAATTTAAAATATTCTTCATGTTGAAAGTAATTCAAAATACTTTAAAAATACACAGCTTAGTTTACTGTGTATTAGAAAGAGCTCCTACAGTGTAACATACCAAGATCAGTTCCTATTACCAATTACAGTAAGTTGGTGCAAGCTAACAGGCTCCTTACAGCTACAGTTAACCTCCAAATATTAATAAGTGAACATAATTTAGAAAAATAACCATTTTAGGAAAGCTATACTTTTTTGAACAGAAGCAGGCTGGCATGATGCCAACCTAACAGTTTTCAAACGGTCTTTGTAGCCTCAGCCTGTTTCTGCTCCCTTGCAGTCTGCAGGGGAACCAGCCCAGGCCCTGTGCTCACACCGAGTTTGCTCTTTCCCTCGCTCCAGGTGCTTTTGTGGCCAAGATCGCACGCCCAAAGAACCGGGCACTCTCCATCCGCTTCTCACGCTCCGCCGTGGTCACGCACGCCGAAGGGAAGCCACACCTCATGTTCCAGGTGGCCAACACTCGCTCCAGCCCCCTGACCAGCGTCCAGATCTCTGCTATACTTTACAAAGAACAAGAGAGTGGGCAGCTGCACCAAACTAGCATTGACTTTCACCTGGACAGCATCACTGCAGATGAGTGTCCTTTCTTCATTTTCCCACTGACCTACTACCACTCCATCACTGCATCGAGCCCACTGGCTGCTCTCCTTCAAAGAGAAGCTCCTCACCACTTTGAGCTGGTGGTCTTCCTGTCAGCTGTACAGGAGGGCACAGGAGAAACATGCCAGAGGAGAACATCTTACCTCCCGTCAGAGATCCTGGTGTACCATCACTTTGCCTCCCTGCTAGCCCGCAATGCCAAAGGTGAATACCGGATCAAGATGGAGAATTTTGACAAAACTATTCCTGAGCTCCCAGCCGCAGCTGGCTCAAAGAGTCCAAAAAGGACTGACAAGGAGATCCGCATCAATGGACAGCACACCGACAGCTTCCAGCTCTCTGAGACTGGCCTCACGGAGTAGAGATAACAGACCTTGAACTCTGTGCTTTTTTAATTATTAACACATTGAACTTGCGGGTTCCGTTTAAAAACTTACTTCCTTGCCTGCCCTCCATCTTCTAGTGATCTCTCTTGTAGTCCCATCCTTTTGATTACAGCGTGATATACAGAGTGAAGAAAACTTGCGTGCCCACTGAGGAGAGGCTGCATTAACCACCCAGGATGAAGTCAGGTGCATGAATCACGGTACTAATTCTTGGGAAATTAGAAGAGCTACCGGCTGAATTCACCAGACTATGATTCAAGACGTACTGACCCTGAAAGGAGAGATCTTCAGAACTCCAGAAGTTGAACAAAGTCATAATTAACCAGCTTGGGACAAAATGGACAACAAAACAAAAGCAGAAAGCAATATGGGATCATTCAGTAAATATGTGAGTTCTGGTATAAATAACTCTGTTCATCCAAGAGCATAGCTTTTCTATTCTCTTTACTGTTTGGGAATACAGACTTATATCATTTTTCAGATGACTGAAAGTCCTGCCAATCTCTCATGGCAGTGAACAGCACTCCAACTGTGCTTATTAAGCAAAATTGTAAATACTAAGTGCAGTTCTTCGTTCTGCCAAATAAGAGAACATCTAACTCCCAGACAGGTATATGAAAACACCATCAAAAAATCTAGGTGTATATGACAAATACTGCAATGGAAGTTTCTTATTTGAAAACACTGAAAAAATTATTTAGCAGTGGAAAAAAAGACAATTTTTAATGAATGAATGTAGGGGTATTTTAAAGGCCCATACATTCCACATGTTTTCACCTTTGCGCTGCTTGTCTCAAGTATATCTGACCCAGAAGGATGCATATATATGAGAAGTAGAACTGCATCCATTGATATTTTATGCTTTCTAACATCACTTTTTGCCTGTACACACAGCACAAAAAAATATTTAGAGACATTTGAATCAATTTTGAAATAAAAAATTAAACTGTACATGAGACTTCTGTATTTAAGTGCCTCATAAATCTACTGCAATTAAGACACAATTCTGAAGCTCCTAAATAATTTAAGATGCTACAGGAAAAGCACAATGATGGATAACTATTTGCAAGCTCTCAACAAAAGCAGTGCCTATTAGGTATTCATACCTGAACACTCAAGTAGAATTAAAATGAAGTTACCTTTCAAAGGTAAAAGACTTTTCCCAGAAACCCAGATGGCATAAATAGCAACTTTCACTGACAACAGCATAAGACACTACCAAATACACTTCCTCTTAACTCCACCCAAGTGGCCATTTTCCAGCAGCAGGAAAAACGGTCTCAAGCTATCTGATGAGATAGTTTAAACTGAATTCTTCTCAAGTCACAAAACTGTTCACTAAATTGTGTTCATAATCCAAACAGGGTCAGCAAAAAGCTGCTTTGGTTTGGGATCTAGGGAAAAGGGGAGCCACCCCACGGAAGCATTCTATACGTACACGGTCAGGGAATGAGGCAGAAGGACCACATTTTTGTTCCAACTGAGCTCTCATTCCAAAACAGTTCAAGTGTTGCCTTCCCCCACTACAGACCTCAGACAAATTTGATTTATCATAGACACCCCCAAAATCTTTTTCAAACCTGATTCTATGGACAAGCATTCATGATACTGTGGAGCTTGGAGAGCAGCACACTATTAAGTTACACTGCCCTTTTCATCACAGTTTTTTTAGCAGTTGACTCATACACAGTTTAAAGAACCCTTTTCCACCCTTGTGTCAACACCAACAATTTTTAATTTTTTCTTGCATTTTTTCCATGTTCTCTATCAACCTAAGACATTGACAGGAGTCATACAAATTAAAAAACAGTGCAAGAGCAGCAGAACAGACTCCTGTGTCAAGGCAGAAATAGGACAGCATTCTGTGTGAGGTATTGAGTATTCTGTTTGACAGTACTCTGGGTGAGGCATCGTTTTTCCCATATATCACATGGGACTATAACCTCATGATTTAGAGCCAAAGGTATACAAAGCTATTTCTAATTTCAATTCACGTCTAATAAAAGATGGGCCATTTTGTTTGATTTCTACATGACTTGGTAAAGTTGTCCTTTTCTCTTTATAGATTTGGTTTTAAAGGGAGTACAACAGCAAGTATAAAGAAAAACGCTGTTAGTATATGCTAAATGCAGTCTTCAAATATTACATTTTGGAACGCAAAGCTGAATGATACTGCAGAAGCAAATTAGACAAACAACTGTGCAGTTACTTCAGAACAAGGGCAGAAAATACATTAATACTGCTTTTACAGTTCCAGAGAACTGGTGAATCATGGATGTCTGAAAGTACTGGAAATATGCCATAGCCCAAATTGGAGTAGAAACCTAGGAAAATTGCTGATGGGCTCTGATGCACCAACACAGCACTCCATGCTTTAGCACAGGCAAGAGCAAACTGGTGATGAACCTTCTGTGAATGCATCTCCTGCCAGCAAGGCATGGCAGGAGAACAAGCCAGGCAGAGTGAGGGAAAGTACAATTCAAAGAAATTCAACATTTCCTTTTATAGCCACTTGAATGCATCTTTTATATTCAACACACCTTTGCAAAACCCACACATTAAACAGAACTCACCCAAGTTCCACAACTGGCTTACTAACAGGGTTTTTTTTAAACTACATAACAATTATTCACTACCAGTTTGTAACTGCTGGTAACTAATCAAATCACTTCAGCTACTAAGCTGGTATTAGTCAGAAGGCTGCACAGAAAATTAAGCAGCTTTTGTGAAGAGACAGACATGCTCAAGAAAGCAACTTGCTTAATTTTCTTTGCTAATGGCCTCAGCCTTCCAGAAACAATCTGGGTTCTAAGTGAAGTCTGTCAGAACTGTGACAATCTGCAACAGAAGATTGCAAATACTTTGTGCATCTTCAATTTGCATGCTGAAACCAGGAACAGATACTGTTTATGCTGAGAATCAGTCAAATGGGACCTTGCAAGCTGTTGTGAGCACTGAAAAAGCAATCATTAATTTTTAAGAACAGCATACTGATCATATTTGAGAAGTATTTGTTAAATTTCTATTACTTCTTTTCTTCTCTTGGTTTTTAATTGAGGGATCTTGCATTGTCCCCCATTACAAACACGCAGAATTGTTTAAATATTTGATTTCTTAGTAGTTCTCTAATGGGATCACCCAGAACAAAGAACATGAAAAAGTTGGCATCTCAGTAAATTATGTAATCTGAATCCAAGGCCCAATGAAACAGCAAGGAAAAACTGAAGCATGGTAAAACTACAGAATAAAATCCTAAACTAAGGAGTTTAACCAAGGTAACAGTAACCAGTACAGGCATCTGCTAAAGCGTGTGAGCCTGAATTATAACCTGAATGTCAATTCCTTTCCTTTCTGCTTCCATAGTTTTGTGTGGATACTAGTGCTTGCTATTAACCTGGGACCTCTTTTGGCAGATCTGTATCCCTCTCTCACACTCAAAATATTTTGTCATTGGAAAGCCATTACATAACAATAACTACTTGTAATTAACCAAGGCTTGAGTCAGAACAGACCAACACTTTCTGCCAATATT
>WAAG01026185.1:3396-15449 GCA_013390105.1 Tichodroma muraria | reverse complement strand
CAAGAGGATTTTGTGACCTAGATCCTGTCTAAACTTGTTAAACCCAAGCTGTTTGCTCATGGCTCATACCAGCAGAAGCACTGAGAGGAAGACAAACTGTGTAGATGGGTTTGCTCTTCACCATTTAGAGGAAGAAGACAAGCCTTTACTTTACCTGCACGAAAAGGGAGGTAAGAGGAAAGGGGGACTTGGAGATTGGAATGGTGGAATCAATAGGAGTTTGTGGTTTATGCTATGTAGGAAAAATCATGCTCAAGCATAAAAGAGTGTTCTGGACTTACAAGAATTTGATGTGCTTTAGCAATTCTGACAAGCTGCTGGAGGGCTAGAGGACACAAGGAAAGAATTTCCCTTGTGTTACAGCCTAGANGCCCTGACATGCAAATCAGTTTGTCCTCCAGGCAATTTGCTGGTTGATCCTGGAAATCAGTTTGGTTTTGTACATCTTTGACAAATGTGTATTTTGGTTTACCTCTTAACGCAGGAAGGTGGTTAAAACAGTGAGTGCAATAGGAAGAAATGGCATTCAGTCTAACACAGAAAGCCNAAAAGAGAAAAAAAGAAAAAAAATTTGCTGAAGTGTGAGGAATCTATGTGATATAACACACAGCCCTGACATGCAAATCAGTTTGTCCTCCAGGCAATTTGCTGGTTGATCCTGGAAATCAGTTTGGTTTTGTACATCTTTGACAAATGTGTATTTTGGTTTACCTCTTAACGCAGGAAGGTGGTTAAAACAGTGAGTGCAATAGGAAGAAATGGCATTCAGTCTAACACAGAAAGCCAAAAACTATCCAACTTACTGAAGGCCAGTGGTTTCCTGTCAGACACTGTCAGAGGTGAAGGCACAGTGTAACTGTGGACACTCTGAATGACTGTGGTACCTCACAGGATGGCAAAGCAAATTCACTTTCCCAGGGCACCTGGAGCTCCCAAGGGGACAGAAATCATCAATCTAATCCAGGTGGAGGTACAATCCTGTAGGATTGTCCCAAAACATACTCATGTATGTTTCATATATTTTCCATATGTATGTCTCATATATTTTCCATATTTCTTTTGCATTGCCAAACTCATCTCTCTGCTTATTTCCACAGAAACAGAAAAGCTGTTTAACTAGAAAAAAAGGGAAATCGTAATTTAAAAATAGGTCACCCCTTTTTAAAAAAAAATAAACCAGTATTTATCATGACCACACCAGTAAATCAGTAGCTTAGTAAGAATTTTTACATGGTAAAAACATTTAAAAACAGGTCTCTCCTGGTAGTAGCTCAACACACTGAGAGCCTTCCTGTAACTACCAGCTGTGCTGTAGAAGCTCAAGGTAGTTACAAGTTCATTTTTATATACAGAATGAAAAAGTCTTCAGACCCCTCTGGTTGTAAAGAAAGCCTTCAGAACATGGCCTAGAGGTATGGTACATCTACACAGCATTTTGCACTGAAATTTAGAGACCTCAACTGTTCAGGTCAATCTGGTCACATGCAAGTAACCAGCTCATGCAGCTCTCTATTTCAGTGGCAGCCATTCAGCGGGCCACATGGAGGCACCTTGAACACAAAACCACATGCAACTCCAATCAAGTATTTCTCAACTGGATGCCTTGGAGAGCAGTGGTATCACTGATTTAATTCTCTTCCAAGGAGTAGAGATTCTCCTTCTGCAGTTCCTTTTGGCAGGCTGGCCAGGGCAAGTGGGATTGTTGAAACAGCAATAAAACTAAAACATTTTCAGGTGTAAAGAGTTGAATACTTGGCTCATGGGAAAAGCTTGAAGAGAAAGTTTGGAAGTTACATATTAAAATTGGAACAACTTAAAAAATGTCCCACAAGTGACTCTGTATCAATCTTAATTCACAATGACAGACACAAAATTTGTAATTCAATATATTTTGGAGTAGTATTTCTCAAACATTTTGAATGCACCACCCTCCCTTAGGTTCCTTAGTTTATACAGAATCTTCCCCAGACTGTCGCTTGGTGGCAGAACAGGGACCCAGCTGTCTTTGCTCACAGCAGCTTGGTTTTTCTAACACTGGGAAAAAGGAAATCCCTGTAAGTACTTACTGACAGCACCCAAGACCCCTCTCATCAGCAGCTGTTCTGTCCTCGGTTGGCTCTGCCCTGTGGTCCCCACTTCCCTCTTCCTAACAGGACCCATTGCTGCTTTCCACACCCCCAGTCCTGAAGAAACTGAGAAGGTGTCCCAGTGAGTCAGCATATTCTTGATTTTTCTATCTAAACAATGAATGTAATCAATATTTAATTCTTCTCAATGTTTTTAAAAACTCTTTGAACCTTTCATTAACTCCTTTGGAAGCTGCAATATAAGTCTGAGAAACATTGCTCCAGAAAAAGACATACAGTTTTTCAAAATATAAGCAAAACTAATAAAAAATTTTAAATTACATTATCTTTATACAGTATTTGCATCAATAAGCAGATTTTACTGCCGATATATTTTTCATATTGGATCAAAGTTACAACAATACACTGAACAAAATGTTTCCAGTAAAATAAACTTTTTATAAGAACAATCATGACATGAAATGAGATACAGACTTCATTCTAATTCAGAGTTCATTTTAACAGTGCTACAAAGAATGCCCAGTTCCCATGCAGTTAAAAGACAACTAAGTAATTTAAAAGCAAACAAGTTAGTATTTTATTCAAATTTAATAATTAAAAAATGTAGGATCATTATTTCTAGTCATAAATGATGAAAACAGTATATAGCATTGTGTCTAGATGAATGAAGGAGGCAATATAACCAGGTAAGAAAATATACTGAATATAAATAATAAAAGTAGCATTTTCTTTCAAACAAAGGACTTCTTATTATTGCCAATGCTTCTTAGAAAAATGAAAAGTTGAATATATAACAGTGGAAATATGATGCATATTTAATCCAAAACAAACTCTGTTAAAAAAACTACAGATACTGAGCTGCTGGTGCTTTTAAAACAGTACAATTTAATCAAATACGAAACAGTACAGCAGACTATAAAGATATACAAAGGGTGACATTTAAAAAGGCTTGGTGAAGGAGGGTTCAGAAGGTTTTTCCCCAAGTCAACACCCCAGATGTGGCTGGCAGCTGGACCCGCCCCCGCCTCACTGCCATGAGGAAGAGCCTTCTCATTGACAGCAGCAGGTGCATTCCCGATTAACCGAAGCATGGCACATGTTGCTCTAGCACTCCTTTATGTGTTGAAAAAAAAAATGGATGAAGAGTCTTCTGCACTGTAGTAAAGTCAGTTTTATTTTGAGTTAAAACTTAACAAAGCATTTTCCAGAAGACAAAGGAGGACTTTGCACTAGGTTCTTGCTAGTGTGCTGGCAGCGACTTACACAAAATTTCATATGCTCTGAGAATCTTCTCTATTTAACTTTCCACCCTTATTCAAACTGCACTTGAAGGGGCCTTCCTTCGAAACCTCCCCAAAATAACACAAAGTGGAAAGGAGAAATGAAACAGACAATCTAGAGTAGAGGAAATTTATTTCAGTTAGGTTTTGAACCAGACAAAAATTTGGAGAGTTCAAAGATAAAGACACCTCTATGACAAACAAGGAAAATAAAAGAAAAAAGGGTTAAAGTTAATAGGTTTGTTCACCATATTCAATAGCAGTCAGAAATACAAATATTGCAAACTGCAATATTATTCTAGGTTCTCACACAATGGATCAGACAATCAAAAAAAGTAAATGAAAGGCAAATTTAGTAAGGTTTGTCTTGCAGGCATAACATCTCAGTATTTATGGTACAATACCATATTAATAAATATCTTCAATTTTGCAAAAGGCAACCACTAAATTCCCCAAGGCCACAGCTGCCTAATTCAACTGTTGCAAAAGCAATAACGAAAAACACAGACTGAAAAATCCCTTGCCTCCACAAATTTGGACATGATTCTAAAATGCATCATGGGAGAACCTTGATTATCAGTAAGAGGTTGGATACTGATGGATATTAAAACAGACAATCAACTCACTGAAAACATGAAAAAAAACCCCAACCAATAAGCACTTTCTTTAATCAGGACACAAGGGGGAAAAAAAAGGAGTTTTTTTATTTCTGTACTGATTGACCTTAGAGCTGGAATTAATGCGCTTGTAAATACAAACTCGTTATGTAATAGTGCATAGTACAGCCAAAGGCTAATTGTATTATTTTACTGTACATCAAGCCATTCAATTTCAGCTTCAGGACTGCTACACCAGATGCATAATTCTTCTTCTTCTTTCTTTCTCTCCCCTAACCTTTCATTTTTATTCTAAGGATAAGAATATTTATGAAAAAAATAAATATAAGTGTTTCTGCTAAAAAGAAAAAAAAAACCCTCACAAAGAATTAATCAATAATTACATTGCCTGCATTTAACTCCTAACATAGTTAAGAGTTAAACTCCTAATTCATGGCAATACTGCAATGGGAAGGCAGAGCTGTTCAAAGTAAACAGCTGAAAATTCTAAGAAGCATTTAGCATTCATGCCAATTAAAAACTAGTTAATATCTGAACGATATAAAAGCATTTTCCACACTTGGAGTCTGTGAATGTTTGGCTGGCATATGGCTAATCTAGATCACTAACAGTGGGCTGAAAGCTCTTAAACATTTCATTATCAGTTTATAATTTAACTCCTAGGACGCCCTGTCACCCCCACGCAATCCAGCTCGACACACTGGCGGTACCTGCACACTGCCTGAGCTGGGACACTCATGGAGCACTTTCCCAGCTCACAGGCACGTCTATGATCTCTCCACTGAGTCGAGTTTGTCGTGCAGCTGCAAATGGCAAACTTCACGTTCTTAAACACAATTACGGACTGAACAAGCTGAATGTAATTTATCAATAATGCCTCCACATTTTTCACTTTAAGCTAAAATTAAGTTTTGAATGTTCTCAATTTAAACATCACAGTGCAAATTTTAATGTAAATGAGTCTACTAACTTAATACACTGAAATATTTACCTTCTACACCTATGGCATCAGCTGTTAAACATATTGATTGGAGGAATGCATACAAAAACTCAAGTCTGATTTTGTGTCATCCTCCTTACATTAGGGCAAACTTCCACCTTCCCACCGCACTCATCACAATATGACTAGGTTGTGACACCACAGTTTTACTGTGTTCACTCTATTTGCAGAAACAAAAACACCACAGCAGTCTTTCTGCTGATCCTATTTCCCATTCTATCAGAATTTCATCCCCATATCTCACTCCATAATCTTTTGAATATTTTGCACTTTAACAGAATTATTACTGAGTCACACTTTCCTTGCAGCTTCTGTCTGCTGAATAATACATAAAGTTCAATTAACTCAACTCTGGGATGACAGCACATTTATAACATTCTCAAATATTTCAAGACATCCTGATACGGGAAAACAAGTTACCATAACCTGCCCTGTTTGCAAAGCTTATGTTAAGCACTCCTTTCCTTTATGTTATTTTGGTATTTGCTATCATTTTCATCCCTCTCCTCTCACATTACATTCCAAGCTTTATTAAAGAACAGCCCCTTTATGTGAATCAGGAACATAAGAAATTTCAGACTAGCCATAGCATCAAATCGCAATTGTTACAGTTTTTCTGAGGATTTTTTTTTCAGACAATTAAATAAAAATAATTTATTCATATTTTTACAGCTATAAAACTATATATATATAATTATACTGCACTCAGATGTCTTCTGATGCTTGTTATTGATAAAATACACAGTACTGATTTCACACTTAGGCTACATTTAAACTTTAACATCAGCTGACTTTAACATCTGTTCCACTCTGATCTGCATAAATCAACAACAGAAATTTCCACATTATGCATCTTTTGAAGTTTGCACTTCGCCCTGGAGCTTTGTCCACACTCCACCTACTTAAGAAAACTGTTGTTTCTCACACTAGAATTATAAATTACAAGAGACACACATATGCCCACTGCACACACAAGCGCTGAATGAGGGTCTGGCCTTTTCCTGGCATCTTATTTCATAAAATCAGAGTAATATCATCATGATACCAGAATTATACTTGCAGTGTTTTACAGTATCTCTATTTGTGCTCATTTTAGCTTTGAAAATATTCATATTTTTCATGCTAACAGCAAGAACCAACCCCCCCACCCCCAATACTCCCATTGCCCTCCATTCCCCAAATCTGTAAGATTACAGAAAATCACTATCTAGGGTCAATGTCATCCAGTACAGATAATCTACATTCAAGCTAGCTGTCCAGATTCCCTTTATCATCAAATGCAGAGAAAGAGGCATGTGGAGGGACAAATTCACCATATCCTAAGGTAGATCAATTGAAAACAGGCCAAGATGAATGAATCAGTAATTACTAATGCATGTCTGCTGGTCCAAGGGAGTTTAAATGAGAAACCTCAATGACATGAAGATATTTAGATAGCAGATCTAAAGTTAGATCAGTTGAGTAAGACCCAAGCACCTGTGAGAAACTTATGATGTGGGGTCTACAGCGTAATTATTCTGGTAATAAATGATAAAGTGAAGCAAAATGGAGTATTTAGGAGCATGGCCCAATTCACCCAAAGAAATACCAAACTCACCCGAACTCGGGTTTAGACTGAAAGCATTTGACCCCATTTAAAGCAGTAATGTGTATTTTACATTTGTATTTATGTTCTCACTAAAGCTATGGAAAAAGTGCAGCCTTCAAGCATAGACATTCATACACTCATTTCATGCATCCAGATTTGCAATTTTATCTTCAGATACTAAATTCTGGTTGAAAGTTTTTGTCACATGTGTATTCAACTCTTTGTATCTGAAAGGCCAAAATATCTCAATCATTTAAAAACTTAGCTTCAAAGACCATGATGCACTTCATCATTATGATATATATTTATACACATACACATATATATACACACACACATATGAAAGAAGTTCTTCATGGCATCAGCTTTTAATGTACCTCCTGACATTTCAAATGGCATAAGACCACAGATAATGGCAGTGGCATTTCCATACCCAATTTTCCTTTTGTCCAAACTTTGCAGAAATCTTTTCTCTTTCATATGTACTTAATTTTTAATTAGAATTTTTAGTGTGGTAATAAAAATGTCCCAAAGAATGCACTCTTTATGCAAACAAAATAAATTTCTAAACAGTATTCTGCCTGAACTGAATGAAAAAATGGATTATTTGTTGGTTCCATCAGTTAGTTACATGCCTTCATCAGTCTGAACGTAACTTTTATTTCCTAGAGTAATCCATCACAGTGACATTTTATCCTAGAGTTAAACATGAAAGCTTTAATGAAACCATCCCACGGCTTTCAGCACATTGCAGGTTTACTAAAATTAAGTGCCCAGCCAGACATCCTGTCTGGCTATGCCTCCTTATGTGCAAGCCTTCAATCTCAAGGACAACTTTGACACAAGTACAGCTTTATTTACATGAGGAAATTTTGATGGTCAAGTGGTTTATTGAATACAATCACTTTATAAATTTTTCTTTACCTCCATGAGTGATCAAACTGAGAACTCAAACATTTTTCTCCCCTCTTTTTTGAGGTTATACTGTACTGAGATCTTCACAAGAAATCAAACTAAAATTTATCAGTTTCTGAAGTATGCTTGTCTCTCCTTAGCTAGAGAAAATTATCTGACGCTACTTTTCTGCATTGCAACACTGGGATGATTACTTCTTAACTTTGAAAAGTTCTAACAGGTTTAATTTCAATTAAGCCTATGAGAACAAATCGCAGAGAAATAATTTCAGAAACAATTTTTCAAAGTATACAAGAGTAAATCTATATGCTGCTGAGGATGAAGCACAATAAAGCATCATTGAGATAATCTATAGTTAAAATGATGGTGTATGACTTATGATTAAGCTTCATTACCTGCAGAGCAAGGGGCTTCCATCTCATATTTTTCAGTAAAGCTGGTGCTGAGGTAAGCATGCTCTGAGGTCGCTTTTTCAAAGTTAAGATAACACCACTCGGATCCTCTCGTAGTGCATTCACCAAATTTTTCAACTGCCACCCCACCTGGTAACCAGTAAAATCATTACAATAAAATTGAGGTACATTATTCAATATGTAATGTTCCCTTTTTAAATAAGATTAGTAAATAACATAAAGGAGTGTATATATATCATAAAGATATAGAAATGTCAAAAATTAATTACTGCATAAAAATCACATAAACTAAAATAATTATTATAATGCATTAAATGTATATCTTTTCAGGTTTTAGAATTAATAAACTACTGTTACTTCACTGCAAATGCACAATTAAATCTCAAGGTGTTTTCAAACTCAGCTCTGGTACATAGACTTTAGAAAGTTAAAAAGTCCTGTCTTTTGCACTGACAGTTCATTTCACATCTGAGCATTGTGTACTTTGTGGTTACTATTCAAAGTCCACTAACCACATGTAGTCTAAACACTACTACTCCTAGCAGCTTATGCAAGCACAAACCAGAGCAGGAAAACCTACTCTTCACTTCTCATTCCTATAAAAATGAAGTCATAATCACAAGGCCTTTCTTAAAACAGTGCTTCTTTCATGATGATTTCAGAAACAAATACAGCAAATCAATGACACAGCAATCAATGTCCAGTCACTACATATTTGCCCAAAATAAAATTTTCCTAATTTAATTACAGCATTTTGAAATATTTTAAAATGAAAACCTTGATTAAAATGGAAAGCAACAAATTTCTATTTATAAATCCAGGTTAGAACTTTCTAAATAATTTATTTTTGGAAAAAGTACTTCAAATACTAGAACATTTTAAGTCATGACAATGGTTTTAAGTCTGAATAAGGCCTGATTACAAGGTACCTATTGTGAACTGCCTTAGGATAGTAAAAGTATGCTTTTTCAAGTTTGGCACCTACACTGGCAATACAGAGAATCACACATCACTTCAAAATTTTGTCCTGTAGACTCAGAAAGTGATTATTTCCGTAAATTTGACAGCTTTTCTACCTCTTTTTGCTCTGTCCCCCACCCACGCCCCGCTAAACAAACAAGTAAATTTTCCTAATTTATAAATGATCACAGTTACGAATATTTTCCTTCTTTCACAATTTGTACAAGAACATTGCCAAGAAGAAAACTGCACAGCTGAGAAGAGGAAAAACAAAAATCTAGAACTTTGAAGTGATAAGGCTACTTTATATCAGGTCAATACATTTAAAAATTCAAATTGGCAGTGTGAACAAAGAGCACAGACATTCCTTATCATTGGTATAGTGCAACATGACACAAACAAATGTTACCTACGCTTAAGCAAGATAATCACATGTAGATTGTTGCTATTTATTTTGTACCTTATTCCCTATTACACCAAGCCTCACTTTGGTTAGCATCACTTATTTTAAGAACTGCTTCTTCCAAACAAGCACGCCACTTGAGCCAACACTAATTTTACCAACAACCCTGAATCACAGACTATGCTCAAATCCCCTCACCCTTCCTTTCTTCCGCTCCTTCCTGTGAACCTACCTGTCCTGTTTCCACCACAGCAAAGCCCACTATATCCAGGATGCACTTCTACAGTAAGATTATTGTATGCAAAGAAGAAGGGTTTTGATAACATGCATCTTTATAGAATATTTTTCAGCTTTCACAGAGGACTTTAAAGCATGCTGAAATCCTTATTTTCAGTCCCATGTATTAGGCATATGGCTATTATACTTTGAATAAAATGAAATATTACATTAACCAACTCCAGATCAATTCCCACATCTCACTGAAGTATCCACTGTGTTCCAACAGCATTTAAACAAAATATCTTCAAGCCCAAGCTTTGTGTGTAAGGATATTACAGTCTCATAAAAAAATACCTCACTATTTACAATACTGTTTTCTTACTTTTAGAGACTTCCACTGCTTAGAAGCAATATATTCCCCACAGTTAAATAATGTCTCTCTGGGCATATGTGAGGTTTCATATGCTATCCGAAAGAAGGAACTACTGGCTTACAGTTCGTGTAAGCTGTCTCTGTACCGAAGGTACTGCACACTGTAATTCCCTAATGCAACAGCTGAAGAGGGATTTGTGGAGCAGAATCCTTCTGCTGAGCAAAGCAGCACAGGGAGCCTTGAGGAGAACATGATTTGACCTCAGTTATGGAGTCAGGATCTAAAGTTCTTCCCATTTAAGTTGGTAGGATACTGCATGAGAAAATTGTACTTTAAAGCCATCTGTTTGTTGTTTCTCAGCTGTTGTTTGCTATTTCTCAACTGAAATATCCAGAGGACTATAAATAAAACTGGGGCTTTTTGGTTATGCTAACATTTAAAAATTTATTTTAAATGCACTTTCATACTTTGCAGAGATAAACTGTCTCGTGTATTTGAAATATGCCTTACATTGCAATAAATGGGAGATTATCTAGTCTCTCTGTAAGAGTTAGGGGGATTAAAGAAAAAAATCACTTCAAAGCACTAAATCTGATGTATTTAACTTAGAAGCTCATGAATAAAAACAATTTAACTTAGCTTTTCACAGTGAAATTTTCAGTTTACTATAAATTTCAAACAATGTCCATCCTCTGCTTTTATCTAGTTCCCTGACAAAAGTTTTCCTGCTGTTCAGACAGGTCTTGATGGCTTCTCATAATCTGAAAAAAAGGACTAAATTGGCCTAAGAGGAAAAGTCACATAAGAAGCAGCCAACAATCAATTGAAGGAAATCGATGTCCACATAGGAGGCCTGTTTTTCAGTTCCAACACAGTTAAGATCCTTTCAAAATTCATTTTGACACAGACAAAACAATTTTATTTGAGAAGGTCAGGCGGGAGAGAGGAAAAAGCAGGGACTATATCAGGAACTGAAAACTCTGTTTCAGAAATCCACTTCAGTGACATGTAACCTACCCTTTAAGTGCAATTTGGTTTTATTCTCTTTAACACCTCCTTTCTCATAACCACAGTTAAAAATCTACAATTTCTAATCATCAAATTTTTTGGACAAAATTTTCAAAGTTCCTATCATATTGTTTGTGCTGCCATGTACTGCAAAAAAAGGACAGTAACAAGAAAGTTTCGACACTGGTTTGAAAATTCGATATCTATGTAAGAGGAATGTATTAGCAGACAACTTTACTTTTAGTAAAATAATCTGAGTAATCAATTTTTAAAACAGTGCGCTATGCTGACCGAGTGGCCACTTTTAAGGGCCAAGTTACCGCTGCGTGCTCTGAAGTCAATTTACGCTAACTGGAAGCAGCAGCCAGGAGAGGCGCCTCGGGCGGCACCCCGAGCCCCGCGCCGGCTTTGGCCGCCCAGGCCCGAATCCCGGCTGGTTTTATCCCGCGCAGCTCCCGGCCGGGTGCAGGGCGGCCCAGGGCAGCCAGCGAGCGGCGCCCCGAGGGCTCCCGCTGAGCCGGTTTTGCCGGCGTTACGGCACCTCTGCAGGAGTCCAGCAGGTAAGGGAGGGACAGAAGGGGTGACCCCACCCAAGGACCGCTGGCCCGAGGCCAGGCCGGCAGCGCGGCTGGGGTGGCACGGGCGGGGCCCACGCTGCCGCAGGGAGGGGACGCTGCCCAGAGCAGGCCTGCGCGCAGGGTGCTGCGGCACCAGCATCGGGCCACCTGCACAGTTCTCATTCAACTCCGCCACGACATACCCAGAGAACGTGGCCAGGCTGGGAAGCTTCACCAGAGTGCTCCGGAGTCACTCAGGGACACCCAGGTTGCTTCAGCAGGGCAAGATTGGCACACGGGAGCCCTGCACAGCCCTGACATCCTCCTCATCCCCTTGCCAAGCACCCACTACCCCAAACTGCATGAAGCTTTAGCAAAGGGTGCTGTTAGAGGTCCCCACGGACCAACCAGAAAAAGAACATACTTCTGAGCAGCTGAGGTATGTTTTAAAAGATTTCTATGTTTCTTTGGCTTTCAGCAAGTGCATCTGGATGACAATATGACAACAGCCCAAAATCAAACTTTTATTTTGAATTCCTATTCTAAATTGTCAAGAATTTAACTTTTAAATAATTAAATGTTGCTCCTAAATAGTTACTTTTTTCCCCCAGATAAATCTATTGCCCCCCCCCC
>WAAG01026176.1:0-22854 GCA_013390105.1 Tichodroma muraria | reverse complement strand
ATTATAATTATTAATATTTGCATACTTTTATAGCCTATGTAGATAAAACTTCCAATTAATGTATTTAACTGTCTAGCAGTTTTTCATTGCTTTTATGGTTTCATTACGTTTTGCCCCTCCTAAACAACTACACACTTTGAGCTAAATTCTTTACTGCTCCAGCAACTTGAGCTTCCACATAACAATTAAAGGTGTTATAAAGCTCTTCCACCACAACCCATTATTATGAATAGATAACCAAATAAGCAAGACTAGGTCATGTGGTTCTTAGTACTCATACAGCAAATTTATAGAGAAAATTAAGCATTTAGGTTATTCACAGATATTTACCACACAGTCTATGTAGGCTAAAATTAGAAATGCTTATTACTGTGTACATTATTGTTGAAGTTGCAATCAATAAAATCACAAATCTCTCTTCTCCTAGGGCATGACCATAAGATGGATTAAACCAATGAGAATCTTTTCATTGCTTTCAATATGATTTGGATAGGGGAACAGGGAGTTTGTGTGAAGGATTACTTCATAGAAAATGCAAGCATTTGGGGCTGAGTTGATTATCACAATCCCTCTTACTCCTCAGAGACACTTCAAAGACCATTTGTCAGAGGATTGTTCTCTGAATTGTTGGGATCTCTCTGTTATGACACCTCTTGGCTTTCTAAAAGCTTATGTCAGCAGGCCAAATGCCCCTAATAACTAAGAGGTGCAGCAGCATGTCTCTCCAGATGACTTCAATATTTACTGCAGATCTTGAGTATGTATCAACAAGCATTGATCTCATGCTTGCAAACTCCACCATATGACCAACAACAGGCAAGGAAGATTCCTACCTGCCCAGTGCCTCACTAAAAATGCCACATTTGTGGAAATTCCAGGTGCCAGGACTCGCACCTCCTGGTGGGGAGATGCCACTGGACTCCCAGACCTCTGCCAAAACCCTTTGTTCCCAGCCAGATGTGGATCAGCATCTTATTCTCCTACCTGGCCACAGAGCACACAGTGTCAAAAGCTCTCAATATTCTTTCAAAAAGAGTGAAAGCCAGAGATATGAGTAATGTGGTTTATGCTGTAGTAAAGGCACTGTGCACTTAGCAATTTTTAATGGCATGAAGAAATAATGCTCTTCTAGAAAATCTTGCACATCCTGCCCTTTAGTGGGCAGCACATGAGGTTTTGTACAAAGTTGAAACAAGCCCTGCCAAATTTATGCTGCACAAAGTAGCCAAGTATCTGTGGGGAGCAGCCTGACACCATTAAACACTCAGTGATTATGAGCTAAATGCAGTCTGACCTGAGGAATGGAGAAATTACCTGGGCAGGGCATTAGCCCACTGTGGTGTTTGTCTCCTTGCACTGCAGAGCTGAGGTGAAGGGGAATGGCACACCTGACACTTCATTTCTGTGCTCAGCATATGGCACAAACACCAAGCATTCACAAGCCCAAAGCCGCCGTGTATGTGTCGATCTCTCCTCTCTGCTCTCCTTCTAAAAAAACATTACAAACGTTCATAAAGAGCAAGTAGGGAGGAGGCAAATTAAACCTGGTGATCTCACACACAATGGGAATGTTTCCTGCCTTAAAACTGACAGCTTTGTGAGTGGGGGAGCAAAGGGAAGCGCTGTGGGGCCACCCTGTAATCTGGAGATACTCATTGTCATTCCCTAAGGGCTGACTACTAGCACAGAATCAAATATTTGGAGAAAAATCTTATTTCTAGACGGATTCCCTTAGTCTCTGTCCTTGTATGAGAAAATATTTGGGGAAGAGACCTCCCATATTACAAGCATAAAACCAGCCAACAGTGGTTGCACATTTTCTGTAGTATTTTACTCATATTTCTTTAGGCCCAGACATTGACAACATTATTTTGAGGCCAAAAATTACATGGATGTCAGAAACTTCTAATATAAGAAAGGCAAGGGAAATTATCTACATTTTCTATTAAAAATGTAGTATGGCAGTAGCTGGCTTATTCAGGAGCACACAAAAAGACAGAAATGAAACTGTAATCCCACCTGTACAGAAGCTGGGCAGAGGCACAGACAGGAGCACGCCTGGGTGCTTTGATTAGCCACTGCTGCTCTTCCTAATCAGAGTGTCAATATTCTCTTTTTTCTTTTTCTTTTTTTTTTCCTTCTTTTTTTTTTTTTTTTTTTTTTTTTTTTTGCCAGAAGGAGGAACGTGTGAAGTTATAGCAGCACACAGATGCTGTAATAAGAATCGAATTGAGGAAAGATCACAAACAGTAAAATGCTCCTGTCTACCTGGGAAAGTGGCTGGGACTACAAGAAACAGACCTTCCTGTGTTGATGGCAAGTAGCTCCTCCTGTGTATATGTTTCTGTTTGTGTACCATCCAGTAGAAAGCTGTAAGTCTATAGATTGTGCATAGGAATTTTGTTGTGTTCTTTATTTAACAAAACAGAAAAGTTTATAAGCATTAAGTGTATATTTAGACCACTTCCATGCTACCTTAGTGCATAGTTCTGTGCACATGGGTCACGTTAAGATTTACCTGAAAACTGTGAGAACATTGCCCAGTATGGATGTTTGATGAGTACAAGAGATTGATTATTGATAAACACCTGGACAAAATTATCCCTTGAGTCACTTCACAGGGCACCTTCGGTGCCACATTAGTTTTGATTCATAAATGCTTCAAAGGACAACTGCCATTCATTTTGATTTAATTAGTCATTTGGAAAGTCAGTGGCAAGATAACATAAATAAGTGAATCTTGCATTCTAGTCCTGAAACGAACATTACAGAAAGCTGGAAAAACATCTTTGCCTTTTGAAATCACTGCTGCTGTTGCTTGTCACGGGGATTTGTTTTTTTAATTTTTTTTTTTTTCTGAAGGAAAAGCACCATGTTATCTGTGTCTGGGTTTCATATGAGGTTTAGCTCCACAGGGTGTTTCCCTCTCTGGGGCTCCCCTGCCAGCGCTGCAAGGTGAAACCACACAGCATTCGGGGAGAGAGCCATGGCTGGGAAGTGCTTAGCAAAATATAAATCACATAAGAAGATGGGGAGTAAGTGGTACTAATCCCATTAGTTATCCCTCCCAAACAAGCTGCTCTGTGCTGCAGAATCCCTCAGTGCAGCAGCTTTGTGGAGTGGAGTATCTTGTAAAAATCCCTCGCTGTTCTTTTTGGTGAACGTTGTGTGCTGTTGTTTGTACCAACCAACAGGTGCTTCAGAGAGCCCCGGGCTGATTTTGTGCAGCACTGTAGGCTCTGAGCTGGGCTCTCCTCACTCTTTCCATGTTGGAATCCCATGGGTGGTGGCTCTCTGTCAGTTTTGGAAGCACCTGAAGATTCCTCTTTGGGTCTGTGTTTGGCACTCAGCTTCACCCCAAGAGAGAGTGGGGAGCTCTACAAGCAAATATAGGGGAAAATGTTCTCTTCTGGGTACCTTTCCTCAATCCCAGGCTGCCAAGGGATTAGAATGGAGCACGGAGTGGTCCAGTGTAGCTCAGATAGGAGTTGCAGTTAGACAGGAATATTGGTGGGTGTTGTGGAATGGAGAATTATGCAAACAAAGATGATTCTTGCAGATTTGACACCAAAAAGGTGAGAGATTAGGGGCTTCCTTAGAGGAATGACAACCTCTTGTTTTCTGAGCAGGTATTTCTGGCATGTGGATATCTGTTTTATATATTAAAGGTACAAAAGGAAATATTATTTAAAAAACACATTCAAATTTTTAAATCATGAAGCAGTGTTTCATAGCATGTTACACTGGGAATGCAGTTCAGCTTCTGAACTCATGATTAAAACCATGCTATGAATGCAACTGTGAATGATTACGCTTTAGTCCACATGCTGTCATTCTGTTATTGCTTAATTACCCTGATAAAAAGAAAAGCTCTTCTTTTTCTGCTAAGCACACTCATAAAACGGTAGGTGAAAGCTACAGCTGGTTATAACCAAAGATGATCTGTACAAGCCTTGAAGAATTTCATGTTCTTCATCAGGTCATGAAATACAGAGGCAGCAGACAGAGCACAGAGACACCATTAATTCAGCTCTCATAACTCTCTTCAGAGAAGAGAAGCTCAAAGAGTGCTGTGCTAAGAAAAAAGTCGGGTGCAGGTGTGGACTGGAGCCTAATTGCTCTGTCAGGATTACAATAAAGAGAAATGTTATTGTCTGGAATTTTGAAAGGAGTTAGGATAAAACAATGGCTAATATGAAAGTGTAAGGCAAGTCCCATTGAAGTCACTGGTAAGACTCACCATGACTTCAAAGCCAGTAAACGTGAACTACAAAGGAATGTCTTCCCCTTTCAAGTTTAGTTGTTTTAGCAAGCCCAGAGCTGCTTTTGTAGATGGCTGGAGAACGGTTCAAAAGCCCAATATGCTGCTGGTAAAAATTAATCCAAGGGACATTTGCTTTGGCCTTTGTTTTATCCCAGACTTTGCTTTGTGGCTTTCGACATACTGACCTGGTTTAAGTCAAAACTTTTTCCAATTTGGTGGTTCCGTTCTTGTTAAGACAAACTCCCAAAACTTCCCATGGGAGTCCCATTGATGTCAGTGCTTTAACTCACACAGATTTGGGATTTGCTGTTTATTTTGTACATAAGAACATTTCAAAAGGTCACCTGCAACTTTCTACCTTCTTTATCTACCATATTGAAAGGATTAAGACCAGTTAATCTCACACTAGGTTTTATTTACAGTGCATAAATGTATATAATTTCAAACCATAACGTGTCAATAAGAAATCTTGCTTGGGTCCTAATTAAATACCCATGGGTGTTCAGGTACAGCAATATACTCACACCCAAACAGAGACATCACCTCTGAGAGGTTACAAGGACTGGGAGACCCCTGTGAGCATTTTGGCTGTTGGATGATTATCACCTCGAGCCATCTCCACCCCATGGCTAGGTACTAGTGTGTATAAAACAGGCTGAACCTCAGTAGTGCCCTGCCAAACTGAGACTCACTGGTGTTGGGATCAAGCTTTTGGTGTATCCCAGTTAAATTTCATCAGAAAACAACTCGTCAAGGCTGCTGCTTTGACAGTTTAAGTCCATGTTGCAGAGGAGAGATTGCATTGCCTTCCACTCCTTCCAGCTATTGCTCTGGGACACAACTGGGCTGTGTGAAGAGCTGGATTTGTTTTCTCTTTCAGAGAATACAGTTATAGGTAGGAGTCATCTTTGAATTTTTAATAAGTATCAGGTGATGAACGGTCCTTTTGTCCCTTCTGCTGTGAGATCTGATCATGGGTAGCACACCAGCCCAGTACGCAGGGCTTGGCAGGCAGTGCTCCTCCCGCGTGGGCCGAAATTCAGGCTGAGGTTATTTGTACCATGAAGGGCATGAAGTTGATGTGTATTCCCAAGTATTGCTTCCTGCCAAGTCCAGAGAACTTTTTCTTTGGGGTCTCATCTTAGTAAAGTATAGTGATGCCAGGCTGTGGCAGCCTCAGAAGTCATAAATGATTCCTTGTGGCTCATTCAGTAGACACTGTCCTAAAAGCTGCCTCCATCACCAGTGAATTATGCAGTAGCAACAGCAGGAGCAAAACAAAAGCCAAATCTTGTCATGAAGCACAGACATCAGTTTTTGTTTCTTTGCCTATTCTGTTGCATATTTACTTTCACGATTCCCTTCACTACTTCAAGGTCTTTTTTGTTTGAAGGATGGTTTGAAATGCTCCCTTCCCTCTCTACAATTTATCTTGCCTGCCACTTGGCCACAGCATATACCATAGACATCAGGCTGCCCAGCTCTTGGCAATGGATATTATTATTTTCTTCATTTGCCCTAATACCTCTCCAGAACAAGTCCCTTTTTCTGGGCAAAGCAATGTCCAGCATTTCCAGTGGGCTCATTAAGGCCCTCAGGTGCCTCAGCAGAAATCGCTGTCACTGGTGCAATTTCTGCTGTGGGCTGAGGTTTTATTCCTTTGTCATATCATTACTATAAAAACAAAAAAGAGACTTACAATTTTAATACTGTCCCTTTTATACTGGGAATATCTTGCTTTGTACCATATCCTTTAAAGTGGTATTGAACCATCCTGTACAGTCAGTAGGTGGTTATGTCTGTGTGTTCTTCAAGGCTTGTGAATAATATATAATTTGTTCATCTATATTGGAGTTTACTATGTTACAGTCAATGCTCTCAGACACACATTTTTTTAATGTTTCATTTTTCTGTTCCCTTCTCTTCAATCTTCTTCCAGGCTATTTTAAACTCTTTCACAGGCAACCTCATATTTCTTGCATAATTATCTGTGAAATTTGCTGGACCACAGAATATGGAATAACAGAAAAGCACCTGCACTGGCTTTTGAAATCGGCCACAAAGGGACTTTCATACAGGTTGTGCATATTGCCAGTGATTTTAGGAAATGAGGTGGGTTTAACACTGGTGAAAACCAATGAGGAAAAAGGAAGCTGCTACTAAAATGCTTAGCAGTATCTCTCCCTCTAAACTGTACCTGTAAGAAAGGCCTCTGCAAACATGTGAGGTGATCCCATTCCATGTTTTCTGCAACACAGGATTTGAAGCATTAACTCTTCGGCAGCAGAATTAGTGGTTTAGTCTCCATGGTTTGCTCTTGTTCTGTTTTATACCAGTCATGCATCAGGGGAAAAAGAAGCCATACAGAAAAATAAAATAAAATCAGGCCAGTATTTTTGTTTTTCACAGATTGATTTTGGATCACCTCAAGTTTCAGATCATTCCACAGCGTGTGAAATATTAGCACACATGTACGTACTTCAGATTTCTGTTAGTTTGAGGATCACTAGCCACCACATGGTCCCGTGAATTTACATCTCACTTCATCAGGGCAGCACTACCAAACCAAACACGAGTCTTACTGACCAGTGGGAGCACCCTGACTTTTAGTACCTCTCTGGGCCAGCACCTCACACCTCCCCAGTCATGCCACGGGATGATTGGTGCTGCTCACCCTCGTTTTTCCATGTGCGATAGTTGGAGCAGGGAGAGGACAGCATTCACAGCACACAATTCCTTCCATTTGCTGCTGTTTGCCCTGCTTTCTCTCACCCAGGACCCATCAACAAAAAGGGCCCACCTGGTCTGTCACTCCTTAGGCAGGCAGTAAGTGCAGCCACCCTGTTGAGATCAGTTCATTTATTTTTATTTTTAAATTATGGGTAAAATACCGATTGTGGAGCAAGCATCCATAGCTCAGGAGTGTTCCTTCAGGACAGAGGTGCAGCTCAGCCCCTCATGCTGCTCCTCAGCCTCAGCATCCTCCCACAGCACTGGTGCTACCCCAGCTTGCCCCGGCTGGGAGGCGGACATGGGATGCACAGACACTTCCTGGCTCTCCCTGGAGTGAAAGCAGGATTCAAGCCTTGTAGAGTCAAATGAAAGGCTCCTATTGACTTTGGGTCAGGTCCTTAGTAAATGCTTTGTTAGAGATAATCCTATATCTATCAGCACTTACATCAAGTGAAAACAGTTCACAGTCACAAAGCCAATAGTTTTCTATTTATCTAATGTGTACTTTAGGTGGTATCACCAGAAAGCCTTTTTTTTTCCCACTCTGTGAAAATACTTTCAATCAATTCTTATTTCTTGAAGAAAGGGGAAAAATGTTTTTTGAAATCCAAGGAGTCAGCTTCTCATCCCTCTAGCTGTGCTTCGGCCTAGATAAGAAGAGATCTCAGGGTCCCATATTATTAATTCACTGTCTATATGAATAACGAGCAGCCTTGGTGAATTATTCCACACTCCTGGGAAAATCTATAGCCCTGTCCTTCTGCAGCACCACTGGAACCAGGCAGTAAGCTCATATTTATTTTTATTTGGTGAATTCAGATGACTTCATTTGTAAGGAGGAAAAAAATGTATCTCTTCCCCACTGACATCCATTTAGCAAGCTCAGAAAAAGTCACAGAGTATCACATGTGCTATTAAAAAAAAAAGAAGAGGGGAGGAGAGAAGTCTAACTTTACTGAAATATTTTAGGCTTTTGTTTTGTCCAGATCATGTCTTCTTGAAATGCCCTTGCAGCCACCCTGAAATAGCAGCAGATCCTGAGAGGTGCTGACTTCAGAGGGAGCAAAAGCGAAGCTGGCGGTGGCCATGCGGAGTAATTAATTCATTTACCCAGGCACAGGAGCTCTCATTACCAGTTTGCCTTCCCATTGCAGGGCAGAGGCTGAAGGGAGCAGAGGGGAGGCGTGTGCCTGACCCTGCCGATGCTGGGTGAGATTTTGTGTCAGAGCACTGCCTCATCTCCTGAACCCAGACCATCAGTGAGCAGCCTGGGGAGAGCAGGGAGCCTGTGCTTCTCCCTGAGCAAGTGGATGTGCAAACACATCTCCGTGTGGGCATATGGATCTGTATCTGTGCATATATATATATATGTGTGTGTGTGTGTGTATTTCTGTGCACACGCTGCAGAGCCACCCTGCCACGGGTGGTGCCTTACAGCACCCAGAGCTGCTCAGACACACAGGGACGTTTTTCTGTGATTAAGGCACACGCAGGCAGGACATTCAAGGAGCAAATCTGCAGCTCAGCTGAGCCAGTCTGCAGTGAGGGCTTCCCGGGTAGGCACATCTCCCAGCGAGGGCTGCGCCGCTCCTGCTGCATCCAACTGCACCAGGCCCTGGGGAGAGGGCAGTGGATGGTCCTGCCTTTCTGGTGTGAGGGTGGTGCAGCTAATGAGAGCATCTGACTGTGGGTTTGTGTGAGTACCTCCTCATCGCAGCTATGATTGGTCTCCCCACCTGTCTTTTATGTTTCTTTCTTTTCCCAGTGACATTAGGGGTTCCTGCACAGCAAAGCAACCACCTTTTTTAATATCAAGCTCATAGAACAGCTGACTAATCCACCCCAATGAAGTGCAGAGAACTCACTTAAATCCCAATTTCAGAAGGAAAAACATTTTCTACTTAAGTGGGGTTAAAAAATGACATAAGTCATGGCACTGTCTCCATCTGTGTGCGGGGTGGTCGCTTTTCCAGGTTCCAGCTGGCAGATTTCAGTGCTGACACAGAGGGAGCAGACCCCTCACAGCCAACCAAGGTGCACAAACAGCATCCCTATGGTGAAATTAAGGAATGGCATGGCTCTGGAGCAGTGTGAAGACACACAGGAACATATAATTACTTCACCTCCATACAGAGGAAAGTAACCTTTCGCTCAAATACTTGCAATAAACCCGCTAGAGGCTAAATGGAAAAACAGTAGGAGATTTCTCCTCTGATAGGTAGCATTAAGTGTTAATCACAGCACTGGAAAGAGCCTGGGAAGAGGGTTTGGAGGCAGGGAGGGCAGCCAGCCAGGCACCAGAGGGAAAAAGAAGCACGAGCTGGAATGGAAAAGAGAGCCTAGAGAAAATTCCCTTGCAGGGATGAAGCCACAGGCGGGACAATGGGTTCGGGTTAAGGACTGGTCAGGCTGCCTGAAGAGCACAGAGAAAAACAGGACAAAGGGTTTCACTGCTTTGCAGACACAGAGCTGCTTTGGTGAGCCCAGAACAGGAGACTCAGCCCCCTGTTACCCATGTGCAGATATACAGATGGTAGATCTAGGAGCAAAAACAGCTACAGCCATGCTAAGGAAGGCTTCTCACAGCAACCCTTCACCCAGCAATGCTGGAGGGAGAGATTTCCAAACATCAGGAAGGTACAGTCTGGTGTGTATCTGCCCCGCATGGCAGCAGGAGAAAGAGATTTGCTGCCATTTACTGCATCTGTGTGGAGACGTGATCCAGCTGATGGAGGATGTGTGGTATCTTAGGAGCAAGAGGGATAAACCTTTACACCCTGCCCTTAAACAAGCACTGGGTTCATCTTCCCCTTGTGTGGCAAAGCACACATGCACAGCCCAAGTACAGCATCCAAAAGGCTCTCAGAAAGCAGTTTGCCACCCAGATTTTCAGCTGGTGTGAAGTGGCTCTTGAAACCCTGAGAAACTCGCTAGTTTGTGCCAAATGAGGGCACGGTTTGTAGAGTTTAGGAAAATGAACAGGATGGTGACTGGCTATTAATCCTTGCTCACAGCCCTCAGGGAATGTTGGGACCGGTGTCCAGCAAATCCATGGCCAAGGGGAGCTTAGGGAAACATTAGGGTCGGGTTAGCATCTGTGCTGTATCCTCTCACACCAAATCCTGGCAGGAATCCTGATGATAGTTTATCTCTGCCAGGGAAGACCACATTATTAAGTGGCTAATTTTGCATAAGCTCACACCACACATATTTTCTGCATCAGGTACTGTGGTTTTGAGGCACTGTGAAATGCTGAGTGCCTACAGGTGTCTCTAATACACTATAGAAAATACGTGATTGGAGTATTGCGGAGCAGGAAGTCTTTTTTTCTTTTCTTTCAAAGCTACCTTCAATCTATAAACATGGAGTTATTTCACATGGCTTGAATGTGGTTTGCAAGATTAGGGTTTGAACACAAAATAAGTGGATGATTAAGTAAGAATGAAAAATGCTCCTCCACAGTGCACTCTCTTTAAATTAATAAACGAGAACCTGAAGCTATTACACACTGAAATTTTAAAGAGGCAGTGACCAAGTCTTTGAAGGAAGCAAACACATCATTTATCCTTTTACTGATGAAGAGAGTTCAACTAGGAGTCACTAATTTAGCACTGAGAGTGTCTGTTGTGTTGAACTATGTGAATTAATCTGGCAGCTGCAACTGGAAGCAGGCAAGTCAACAAGTATTTAATTGATTTCAGAGGATCAATTATCCATACAATTGATCACAGACACATTTAGGGTTCCTTCTCTCAGAACACAACCAGGTCACAGTAGGACCCAAGTGCCTCAGCAGTTTGTCAGTCTGTAGTGTGCTTTGGGAGATTTTCATGCATTAATGTTGCAGAATTGCCTTAAGTTTAAGAATCAAGGAAAGACATTGCAAGCAAAGGATTTCTATCAAATCTTAGACTTTTTGCTGAGGGTGTACTACTCAGCTGTAAATAGCCTTCAGAGTTTGGAACAGGTCTCCATATGGAGGTGTCAAAAAGCAGTTTATTAATCCTGTATAACAAAGAAAGCATTATTCCTCTTTGGGAGCTGTTTTCATAGACCATTCAGTTTGTTACAACAACTGCTCAAGGTTAAGCAAGATGGATGATGGCAAATTTCAATATTATTTTAAAAATGCTGCCTCTCCCTTTTGAAACTATCATGCAAAAGACAGTGGTGGGGAAAGGAGCTGTGCTCCACAATATAAGCATTCTGCCCTATGTCATTAGTACCTAAAATTTTTCTGCAGGCAAATGGATTGCTTTTAATATGTGGGTTTGTGTAATCGTTTCCTTTTGATTACAATTCCTAGGCAGCAACCATACAGCAGAGTTTTCAAGATGCATGTGCATGGTCAGTGCATTTTTCTTTATCTTCCAAATGTGCCCAGAACTCAGGAACAGCAAGGTGAAACATCAGCACAAACCATCACTCAGGAATGAAATGGAGAAGCAAATGACACTGTCTTAACTGAGGACAAAGGCAAATCTCCCATTAACTCAAATGAGAGTAGAAAACATCTCTCTATATTGGTTTTCTTATTACAAAATGCCCTCTCCTTCTTCTCCAGACCCCTCCACGGAATACCATCAAATACAGTTATGCAAATAACAAATGAACTCTATTTCCTTTAGAAGTTTCCTTTCCTCCTCTTGAAAATTGCCAAGTGGATGAACACTTTTTAAAACAAGAGCACCCGTAGTCCCTGTTATATATAAAAACCCGAGTTCATTAGTGCAGTGAACAGCTGTATCACATTGGGTATCCAAGGACACAGGATAAGGACACCCCTTGCTCTGAGCAGGATGGGGGACAGGACAGTGACTACTGCTTTGCACCACAGAGCACAGGAGCAAGGAAATCTGTATAGTTTTGGACAGGTTGTGTTTCCTCTGGGATTCAGCTCGGTAGCAGAGGTGCAGCCTCATCATTGCACTGGTGCTATTCATTTCCCTCATTGGTCTGATAAATTTGGTTGATATGAATGTCAGGCAGGGAATCAAGTGAGGTGTTTGTGGCAGAGCTGGAGCAGTGAAGTGCTTCCCTCTAGTACTGGGACTGCTCCTTTCCTGGGATGGATGTGCAATTCCAGCCACTCTGCCTCAAAAAATGGGGTGAATGAACTCATGGGGCCAGGGATAGAGAGGAGCTTTGGCTGCTCAGGAGAGCAGGCAGCCTCTGTTGAGAGAGAAGAGTTGTAGGGCAGCAGAGCAAAGGATGGAGGAGCAGGAATCTGCTGTCAGACCAGGGATGGAGAAGGGCTAAGAAAACAGTGGGGGTTTAATTGATATAAACTCCCCATCATTAAATGTAGCTTGGAAATTAGAAGAGTACTACTAGCTCTAAGAGGAGGTTGGCAACAGCTTCCCACCAGGGATGACAGCTGGTTTTGAAGACTTCCAGCGTCTTTTGTCTCACCCACAAAATGCAAAGCAATTGATATTATTTGATCAAATAACACTGCAGCATACTGGTGAGCAATGGGTGGATCACAGACATAAAAGCCAAGACAAAATGCTGTACAGCAGACTCATAAAATTCATTTTTATGTTAGAGACAAAAAAAAATACCTCTTGAAGTCTTTAGTTACAGTTTGGCTTTATTTGATACAATCATTTTTTATTGTTTGGTTGACCAACATCGGTATCTTTTTTTCATTCATTTATTTGCAATAACCTGCTGATAAATCAGCTTTAGCAGTGGAACCAATTAATTCTCCATTGTAAATATTGACTTAGATATTTTTAATCTGTTCTGTTTGTCAGAGAACTTCCTGGACTTCCCTGGATGAGCAAGAATGAGGAAGCATTGCAGAATCCTTTTCTACTACTCCTCTGAAATAGTGCTTGTAAATTCTGTGTGATCCTTGCAGGAAAAGACCCCACAGCATTTGCAAACACAAATTAAGTAAATTATAGTTTTGCTACCTGGCTTGCACTCTACCAATGACCCCTGGTGCCCACAAGTGGGGATTCCAGCAAAATGCATCCACTTAAGTTCACAGGTTTCCCAGATGAGGTGCTCATTAACACATGGCCAGATGGAAACTGTGATCAAAAATGGCCTGTGACTACAATAGACGTGGTCTAAATGTGTTTTGTGTAGCCAGGTTGGATGAATAGAATGAATGGGGGAGGTTTTGAAATTACTAAAATTCAAACCTAATTGTAAGTCACCCAGGTCTGTGTTTTACTCTTTCATGGCACCTTTTGAAAGCTGATACAACTTCCTTATAGGAGGAATAAATTGACAAATCAGGTTAGAAGTTTAAACTCTGAATGTAACAACCCTAACAACCCTTATTCACAGGTCTGCAGTGAAATCTCCTGCAAGCGTGTGCTGAATCCTATCAGTGTATTTCTCAAATCATCAGGAACACTCATTTGCAGCTAGCTTCGGCTTAGACCCTTTCCACCTGAACCACTTTCGTTTTAAGCTCATTATTTATGGTAAGCATAGCCACACTCTTCATGCATTTTGCATATTCAATTTTCAAGCCAAAATATAGGAGCTGCATTAGGTTCAGTGCTCCCAGCAGGCAGTCAGGCTCCTGCAATATCAAACCTTATGTCACCACCAGCAATAGGCTGGAATAGCCCTACCCTCATAAGGACTGTGCCTGCCCAGCTCCTGTTAAAATTAATGGGCGCTGAGCATCCATTCCCTCTAGGCAGCTTTGGAAATACCAGCCAAAATGTAGTTGTAAGTATTAACCTTTAGGAAGTTAGTGTTGGCAGCTTCCCACTGCTCTGCACAGGCTTCTAAGAGGAGTGGCTCTGCTGAGGAGTGAGCCCAGCCCCGCTCAGGTGGGACGGGCTGAGCAGAGCCCGGGCTGTCCTGGGGGAGATTGCCAGGCTGCCCTTCCCCTCCTCCCGGGAGCGACCTGCACCGAGCGTGGCTTTTTCCTGGTCATCAGAGAGAAAGGAAGCCCAGTCCCATAAAGGTCAGTAGAAAATGTGTGAAAATGCTGCTCTGACTCAGTGTTGAAGTCTGGGGCAGAAATGCCAAAAATATTGCAGGCTAACTGTTAAAAGAAGTGTATTTGGTAGAGCAAAAAAAATTGTATGTGAATACTTTTATATATTAAACCTTGTAAGGAACTTTGCCCTGCTGATTTAACATCCTTTAATTAGCTGGGTTTTTTCAGGGGTTTTTTTCCCCTTTCCTGTCTATGTTTGCAAAGAAAAATAGTCTGGTATTTTAGAAGAAAAATAGGATTAGAATAATTTATTTATTGGATTACTATTAAACTAATAGAAACAGCCATATAAATTCATATATATAAACAACCTCCAGGTCTCAGGTCTGATGCATACAGGTGATGACCTGTGAGGAAGCAGTGTTCCAGGAATAAATATGCTGGTTTAGACATGGAGGGTTTCAAACTGGCTAATAAACTCTCAGTGGTGCATGACTGAAATGTTACTGCAGTAGCTGGAGAGCAAACTGTCCCCTGTTTCACTTTTTTTTCACCAAATAGTTCTAAAATAACCAAAGTGTAATCACCACACTCAGCTAGCAGATTGTTCATGGACACAAAGTACAGTCCTAAATCAAATAAATTGCTAACTGTGAAGCTTTAGCTAGGCTCTGCTTTGCATAGTGTGAGATAAGAAGCAAATATAACACACTGGTCTCTATTACTAAATGCTGCTAAAAATGCAAAGTGATGAATGTGCTCTTTCAATTTCAATATAGCATCATTAGTAGAGAAACCCTGTAAGGATCACCTGCATCTTAATGACCTGCATCTTCACCATCACTGTGAGTGCAGCTCTGTGCTTTTGCTGGGAACCTGTGCCATTTTAGGAAGTATTAATGTTAATTTGCCGAATTCTGTCATATTTTTGTTCTGGTTCTTACTTTTATACTTCCTAAACATGAGTGTCTAGTAGTGACAGACCCAGTGGAAATGTGTAGCCAGGGACATGAGCAGTGCTGGCAGATCAGAAGCAGCAGAAGGGCCAGCCAGAGCACTTCCTGGCTCTGCTGAGTCCACAGGTTTTGGGCAGAATTATGGGCAAGGCTTACTGCAGTATCCCTGTGCTCAGGGTATGGATCATGCACTTGTTCTGCCAGCTTTTCCTGAAATATTAGGTCTTGCTCCGTGTAGCTTTCTGTGGAATACAAATCAGCCGTGTTGGGGTAGGGTCCAGCTTGTACAACATATTTTGGTTATATCTATCCTTGTATTTGCTCACTTCATGGCATGCTACAATATGTCAAAAGATGTAGATGCTGCTGCTTCCTATGTAATTTTTCAGCTAAAAATGACAGGTGCCTGGAATTATTACCGTGTTATTTTGGTTTGGGGTTTTTCACTAAGAAAACAACACCATAGATGTTGAAAGGTTCTTCCCAGGAGTTTTGCAGAGACCAAGGGGCTGTATTTGCACTGAAATCTTAACAAAAAAATACAATCTACTATTTTATTCTGCAAAGCAAGGCAGGCATCCAGGAAGGGCAGGAGCACAGGCTTCATGTAGTGAGAAGAAAAATGGGGCTGTGGGCAAGACAGGAGTGAAGAGAAGCCTCACTGCAGTGTCAGCAGACTTACTGTGTAGGTAATACTGGATGAAGTAAATAACCTCAAATATCTGGATTTTTTTTTGGTTTTGAAACCTGAAAGAATGTACAATAAATAGATTAAAGATGTGCAACGTTCAGATCAGTGTTACTGTACCTGTGAAGGATGAGATAAGAACAGAGCATGGGGGGCAGTTCCACAGGGTTGTGGTTGACAGCCAGTCTGGGGAAACCCTAAAGGTTTAAAAGGAGATATTCCTACAGCCTGCTTTTCATTCCCATCCAAAAATACCCTTCCTTCCAATTTCTCTTTGGTGTCAAAATAAATGAAAATGTTTCATAGTGATTAATGGTGTGCTGGCTACACAGTGAATGCCAGTAGGGATGCAGCTGATCAGCAAAGAGGATATTTTCAGAAAACCTCATCATATTTTGTTTTGACTTTATGCTGACACATTGAATTTTGCCAAAAAACGTGGTGCAGTTCAGCCAGTTGTATAGGCAAGAGCGTGAGCGCTCAGGCACACACGGGGAGAGCCAATCCCACGGCGATTCTCTGGTAGGAGATGCCTCTCCAGGGAAATGCTCCATCACTGGGCACATGCTGGGCTGCTGGCCACCGTGTGCCCCTGGATTGTCCTCCCCAAGGGTTCTGTCTGCAGGACAGGATTGCAGGAGCACCTCTGTGGCCTCCAAGACCACCCAAGGTTGCGTGGCACTGAGGGACCCAGCACGTGCCACCCCTGAGACTAGGAGGAGGTGAGAAATGTCACCGTGTCCTTGTTTCCTTTAGGAAGCAGTTTAGTTATTTAAAAAGTGCTTACATGGTTTTTCAGGAAGGACCAAAAAACCCTGCAACCTAATGCAAATTAACTCTGTGCTTGTAGGTTTTGATGGAGCTGGTTATACATAAAGTCTGTGCTGTGTGTATTCACCTGGAGACCTAAACTATTATGTCGAAAAAAGAACAACAACAGCACAATATTGTTGCTTTCACTACCATTGATCTTTAATTTCCCACTTCAATTTTGTCTTCTAGATTAAGGGGGTGTTTTTTTTGTACTGCTGTGTATGTGAGATGTTTAAAACTTGGCTTGAGATTTCAATTTCCAGAGGGTTCTGTTGGCTGAGGTTGTAGCTTATCTAATACTTTGATGAAGTCCAAGCTCTGTGCTGTAAAAGTCAATTTCGTTTTAAGCTGTTGTGTTTACCACTACAGTGAATAATCCAATTTTTAATTATTTTTTATGTTTTTTGGGGAGGGGGTTGAGTATTATTTGGTGAGAATTTAGTTGTTTGTCATTACTGTAATTTTAGTGGAAGGGACATTGGAGAAATCAAGCCTCTCTAGAATAGATTGTTATCCAGTGTAATGTATTGATCAGGTCAGGCAGTAAATTAACAGGAGCAGAACACCATTAAATTTTGAACTTAATTGCCTTCTACTCTTAATTTCTATTGGATATAATCAATAGGTGCCAGAGGAAAGTTAAAAGAGTTATTTAGCAAGCTGCTGTTTCCTGCACCATAATGGAAAACTAATGTTTCATCTTATAGTTGATGCAAATAATTTGTAGTTCGAGTGCGGCCACTTAAACATTTTATCAAAGACTCACTTTTAGTTCTGTCATGATTCGTCTTCATCCTCCAAGAAAGAAACATGATTTAATGACACAATCTGTTTTGGCTTAGCTGCCCCTTTGGTCGTTGTTTCCCTGGAGGATCTCTCCAGTTCCTACTCCCGTCTCCAGACATGCACACCCTGAGTGTTTCCAGGAGAGGCTTCTCAGGATACCTCCCAATATAATTTCCTTTTTCAGGGAAATGCTGTGCTACAGCCAGCGGAAATGAAGACCATAGCCTTGGCTTTTCTTCTTGGTTCTTCTCCCAGCTTGTTTGGGCAAGTTGCTCATTTCTCTTATTTTCCTGCCTGAAAAACACCGATGTAAACAATTGCCTTCGCCAAAGGCCGGTGTCAAGCTGAAGTGTTCCACTTTCTTACTGGACTCCCTGTGCTGATGATACATTTTGTTACTCCCTCTGTCTCACATTTCCCTCTGTAGTAATGTTTTGGATACCTTTTTTAACTTGCTGTTGAATTTCAGTACTGCTTATCCTGCTGTAATCTAAACCCAGTCCCTTATAAATCAATAGCTCAATGCTATTATTATTTTTACACCTCTTTGAGCACTCTTTCCATTACCTGGTCTTTTGCTAATAAAATGCTGCAAAGGGAACACCGTGTTTCAGGTGGCCCCATGCCAAAGCCGTGTGCCCAGTGTCACTGCCCTGTGGAATTACAGGGACATTAAACAGCCTTTGAATGGAGGATAGACATCTGATGCAAATTAGGGAATTACTGCAAATTTTGGTGGGCCTCGGAAGCTGCATTACTGAAGCAGCACGCAGAATAAAACAGGCCAAGGTAATCATACCTCAGTATTTTATAAGGGTGTCAGTTCTGTGCCAGTGGTGTTACTCCATATTTATAACTTTATATTGGCATGAGGCAATTCACATTCAAGCTAATGCGAGTTTTCCAGGAGTGTTGATCCAGGTTCCTGATGAGAAATGAGTATAGCCCCTTTTGCTCATCTTCACAGCAGAAATAGCAGATAGGGTTGAGAAGAGTCTGCTTGAGGTTTTATGAAGTGGAGCATAATGATGCACCAAATGAACAGACCTCCAAGTCTCATTTTCTAAGAGAGTTGACCCATACTTGATCTGAAAGCCAAGTATCTTCAGGGAGTGGCAAGTTACCCACCTCAAAGTAGAGTGACAATGAGTGATCCTTGCTCTGGAATCTTGACCTACGTCTGTCCACAGCTTTTTCCCATATAAAATGTCTATAATGGGTATTTTACTGGGAGCACATTTGTTTTTATTCAAATCCTATATATTGAGAAACACATTGCTGCCTGTGCAAATTCAAAAGCTGTCAAATCATCAAAAGAGCTGAGTATGAATTTACCTCTTTGACAATTATTCCTTGTCACATTATTCTGGTTAACAGGGAATTCATCACAGTGGAGAAGGCAAAAATAAAGCCTCTTGACATTACAAGAAATTACCTGTGCTTATAATAATATATTTTCCAAGGGAAGGCTGGAGGGCAGGGTTTGACAGTGCTGAAGCTGTGCCACCTGCAGTGATGTCCTGTGACCATCGTTGGCCTGGACGTGACCTTTGCAGAGGGAAGACTCGTTTGTCTGTGCTACAGACCAGCAGGAATTGTGGAAGGTTCATGGTCCCAGCTCCCCAGAGAGGCTGAAATTCTCTTGGTTTGGCTGTTTCACTGGTGTCCATCCCATCGCTGGCCTTTATACTGGGAGGAGACAGAAGAGGTGGTGGTGTGCCTATTGTGTATTTTGGGGACTGAACCACAAAGCCCAGGTGCCCATGGAAGCCCATGGCCAAACAGAAAACTGGACATGGGGCTGAGTGCCCCTGGCTAGGAGGGTGTCAGCAGCGGTAATGGCATTCCCATTTCCCATGAAGAGCTTCTCCTTGTGTTTCACTCTTCTGCCAAGAAAAAGATAAAAGGAGATTTTTCTTTGTCTCACTGAGGAGAATCCCCTTTTCATCCAAATGAATTACGCTGTCTTTGAGGCGCCAGATTAATCTGTCTGTGATATCCCTCGTGCATTGCTTCCAGACTAACACATTATCTGTGTTTCTTCTTCCATGATCTACTGGTACAGATGAAAGCTAACACACATGGTAGGCTGGAAAGACTTGCCTTGCTGGAGAAGAGAGGTGCATAATAAGACAACATTTATGTTAAGGTTGATTACAAGGATAGTTTGGTGCAGTTGAAGCTCCTTCTCTGACTTGCTGTCATCATAAAAACTTTGTGAACCATAGATTATTGCTTTTTAGGTACCCACAGCAGGACAGGCAGACAAGGTAGGAAGTCTCAAAGACACACATGAATTAGGATTAAATGGAGCAAACTAATTCTCAATCAGATCTACTCACCACTAAAACAAAGAGGATGGAAAAAGACAGGAACAAAATTACTGAGCTAACATTGCATTTCTGGTTGGGAGGAAGTCCTGGGTTATGAAATGCTGGTGGATTTAATGTTCAATTCTACCTTTACTTGTCCTGCACATTTGTAAAGCATATTTGCAGTCATCACCTTCTAGTTCAATCAGGGCAGTGAGTTTTTGTTTTTTGATGTGTGCTGGAGGTTTTACAGCTTAGCTTTGGCAGAAGTCTGCCTGTGGTAATATACAGTTCACATCATGGGCCCTGCAATTGTTGCTGCTCTCTCTGTTCTCTGCTGTGTTTGGAAAAGGATCAGGATTGGAGCTGTGAGGTTTTCTTCTGATCCCTAAATCCAGAAGTGTATTTGCACCATTTTTATCCTCAGAAAGTTATCCACTACTCACAACTTGCTTTCCTGAGAAATAGTCAGACAAGACATTTTGAAAAGCAGGCTTTTTTTTTTGTGTATGCTCTGTGCAGTATTAAGAAATTATACCAGACAGTAACTCTAGTTACGATCCAGAACCTCCACACAACAACAACAATGCCCCAAAACCCAAAAGAAAGGGAAAAAAAAAAGTAACTTTCCAAAAAGATCCAGCTCTTCAGAGGTTTTGCAAGGTAGTTCTGGGAGTTTCAGGCAAAGATATGTTCTTTGCATAACTGTTCAAACTGAGTGCATTGACTCTATGCATAAACTGTTGTCAACTCTCTCTTGTTATTCAGTCTAAAGAGTGTTTTGGTGGCACTTTGGAGTTTCTCAAAACATTGGTACTGGCAGGTGTAAGACCTTTGGACTCTGCTGAAGGGGAGCTGAAGGGAAGCTTCAGTTTCTGGAAGAAGCTTTGCCATTAGTCTCATGGCCAGCAGAACTAAATATGGCTGCAGGAAAACTGTGTAACAGGCTGAAAATGGAAAGGACTTTATATGGCATCACTGGAAATATGTGTGAAACCTTGCCATGTATTTGCACATATTTTCCAAGAGTTTCAGCAAGGAGATTTCCACGTCTTTGTCCTGAATGACAAGCAAGTGCATTTTATAAAGTTATGTTCTGCACTGCCATAAATAACAATTCTCTTTTTGCCTTTGCAAGCCATCATCAGGAGGTGATGGCATCCTCATTCCTACCCTCCATCTACCCACAGAGCCATGAGACCATGCGTGTAAAAAATGCATAAAAATGTCAGTCTTGCAATTTAAATGTCAACTCTTCAATCTTATTCCAGTACATTTGGACCCTCCTTTGCATACAGTGTGGCTGACTTCTTACAATTCTAGTTTTCTTCAAAATGACAGAGGAGGCATCCGTGGCCGTTTCTGATAGTTCCATTTGTTACTGTCCCCTTGCAGAACACAAAGATAATGCACTGTGCTCTGCTGAGAGAACAGTCCCAGGCAACCCCTTAGGGATTCTAGATACAAAGTTCTGTTGTCTTTGTGCTGATCTGACTCCCTTTTGCTTCACCAGAGTTTAGCAGGCTCTTGCTGAAATGCTACTGGGATTTGGCTTCATTGTGATATCTCCCAGCATCTCTGCATGGGGGGAAGATGCTGCAAAGGTGTGTTCCTGTTGCCCATCTCTTTCAGTGCCCTGGAAAAAAGAAACCACAGAATGAGATATATAGATATATATATAGACATATATATATATATAGGTGTGTAATCCATTTCACAGCTTTGTCTAGATGTTTTTTCTTTCCCATCCTGTGTAGTTTTTTCGGGTCTACATCAAGGGGAGCCATTTGGCATCACACTGAGTGATGCTTTGGTAGGTGCTGCAGGCTGCTGAAGAGCACAAACACACCTCTGCTGCACTGCTGAAGCTGCAGACGCAGCCTGCTCCTCCCTCTCTCCCCTTAGTGCAAAATGGTATTCTACAATTCACTTTCAAAGACTGAGGGCTTCCAGTGGGCTACATAAATTCTGTGCTTGGGCACCTAAACAACTTGCCCTCAGTGGTTTTCTAAATTCAAAATTACAATTTAAAACAGGAAGCACTCTATTCATTTCTCATATTTATTCCATTTGAAATTAAGACCAAATACAATGAGTGTAAAAATAAATTTACATAACCTGTTAGCTTTTGAAGAATTTCCTTCCAAACAGTAATAAGAAATGTACATGTGTACATTAAGAGATTTCTCTGGGGTCAGATTTTTTTTTCAGTATTATTCTTATTTAGCAAGATAAAATCTTATGGCCATTCTTAAGGAACTCAGGAGCTCCCTTCTATTCCACTGCCCACAGAAAGTGGAAAGGATTGCCTCTGCTTCTCTCTCTGGCAGAGAACACAAACACAACCCAGTATTTTCACTGAAGGATCAAGGATATTTTAACCATTTTCCGCCATGTCCTGCAGAGCAGACAGTCCACAGTGATCCAAGGACAAGAATATGCTTTCCCTTTTACCTTGGCAGGATTTTACAGTGTCAAGGCAGGGTCTGAAAAGTGCTTTGAGATCCTTGCAGCGGAACTGTTGAAAAGGCGCAGGAAACTGCTCTGGTGTGATGAGATACCAGCTTGGATGCAGCATGAGACTCCCCATTACTTCAGAAGCCTTTGGAGCTCAAAAGCTATCCTAATTTGAGTATTTCCACCTGCTTTTTAAGAGAAAAAATATCTTATTATTCATTTATATTAAAATACAAAATCTTGAGGCACATCGGCCACTAAAGACTGCTCCTTGCAGAAGCCCTTTTGCATTTCCCTGGCCGGGGCTGCTGCTCCCTGTGAGGCAGAGCTGGAGGTTCTCCCCATGAGCTCCTGACACAGAATTGAAGCCTTGAATGCTCCCTGGCCACAAATCGAGGCCCTGAATGCACAGCAACTGAATATTCATTTTGTCCATTCTTTAGAAAAATAGTTACAATTTAAAGTACAAGAATAGCTCCATTCATGAGCCACGATGTGAGCAAAGCCTCTGCCACCCATGCTGCATCTGCATTTCTTAATAAGAAGCCAACAAAGCTGATATATTACCATGTACAGAAATGTTGAAAAAGAGATGTCCATGGAGAGAAATTATGTTTTTGTCATGAAGTGATGTTGGTTATAAGCACAGGTGTTATTTCTCTCTGTTATTCACTTGTGTGTGCAGAGCAGGGCAGTCGGGATGTGGAGTGCTCCTGCTGCAGGGCTGGGCATTATCAGGGTTTCAGCATTTGCAACAGCAGATACTTAGGGTAAAACTTTCCCCTGATTGGAGCTGAACTGTTCATCACACACGTAGCTATCATTAATCTTACATGCAGAGCCAGGCTTCTCATATTTCAAAACCTTTGGAGAGGCAGCTTTTTAATCTATATTTGGTTCTTCTTTTTTCCCCCTCTGAGATTGGTTTCTCT
>WAAG01026160.1:0-10994 GCA_013390105.1 Tichodroma muraria | reverse complement strand
AGCAGCAGTCTGAAATGCTGACCTCCTCTAGATCTTGGGTTCACACCTCAACCCAGCAAGGCAGATTCAAGATTTACAGCTTAGTGACAAGTCTGCCAATTCATCACTACTAAACCATCTTGAGCCCTCTTTGGAAGTGGCACAGGTCAAAAGAGGAAACCACCAGCTGCTGAAGAAATCCCTTCTCAAATAAATTCATTCCACAAGTAGGCAGCCTGGCACTAGCTCTCTCACACACCTTCCCCCACTCTCCACCAAAATCTCTGCTGCAGTGGAGCCATACTCATCCTGACTTTTCCACTTACCTTCCAAAACCACAAGCATAAATTTTAAAGTGTTACCAAACTTTAGGATGAATTAATAGAAAGAGTCAAGAAGAGAATAAAACATTACCACATGAAGCTCCAGTGCTTCTGATGGTTTTCTCTAAAGACAAGAGTGGCTGTCCTATCATCTTCCAGTCTGTAGAGGCACAGTGATTGGACATCTTAAGTTGAAGAGTAGATGAAAGAGAAAATTTACTTCTATCAATCTTTAAAGGAAACTAAAAAATAATTTAACAGCTGGTGCAAACACCCAAAGAGAGGATTTTTGTGGAACTAGTGTTCTGGCAAGGAAAAATGAGGCAATTTAGGTTAGTTTGACCAGGAAATGCATATCCATATCTATACACCTTCAGCATGCCTACCTGCATAGGTATTTTATCAAATATACTCACAGTTCAGATTAAGATTGACTTATTTTACCTTAGTTTAAATCTTTATCCTACTTAATTTAAACCAAACTGTTACAAAGCCAACAGAATGTGGACTTAGGCTTATGCAGACAGTCTTTTACATCAGTTTAACTGCATCAGTTTGAAATTACACCATAAGCTGGACTAGTGTCATACTGCATAAGCTTAGCCCTTGCAGCATCAGACACCTAAACCCCACTGAAATGCTGTGACATTCTTGTGCTTAATACCTTGTAGGAAATCCTAGCCTAAACTATGAGCAGGAAGCAATCATACCAAAACCCTTCAGAGATGAAGCAGGCAGCTCCCATCTCCACCAGAGCTACTGCTGTTTTCTTACCACCCCTCGCATAATAGAACACTTTAATCAGAGGCTTCGTATTTTGCAGAGGAATGGCAGAGTTATTCAGGTGTTAATGGACAAGTTGTGCTCCATTCTTGGTTAAGACTTCAGAAACTACTGTTTTGGTTACCTCTGCATCAGGTACAGTATCTCTACTCCTCAAAATCTGCCATCAAAGAGCACTAAGGCTTTAGTGAGGGTCGGAGGGTTGGGGACTAGCCTGCTAGGTCATCTTCCCCATCATCCAGTGCCCTCTAAAAAAATGCAATGGGGAGGGCTGGAGTGCTGCCTGGCTCACCTCCCCCCAGAAAACTGCCCCCAAGAGCTACTGAACAGCCACTGAACAGCCTGACCAAAGAGACACTCCCAGATTGTCTCACCATCACTGCAGTTACTCTAGGGCAGCTGAAAGGAAAAAAGAAGAAAAAAAGAAAAAAAAAAAGTGTCTGAAGACTGTTACTATGTAATTTTGCATACCTANGGTGTTTTTTTATTTATTTTTTTTGTTTTGTTTTTTTTTAGAAATAAAGAGGGGGGAAGTAATAATGTTAAAAGAAGTAAAGCCTAAACGAGAAAAGTTCATGTCCTGTCATTCACCAGCTAGGAGAGCTGTGAGGAGCAGTGGGATACAAAAAGACTCTAACTGGCAGGTCTCCACCAGCCTTTACAATTAACAAGCTAGCTCATTGTCTGGGTCGTTATCTAAATTACAGTCTAGGCATTTTCTGCTAACATATTTTTTGACTTTTTAAACACTATACTGTACAGTACCTAGTACAAAGGCATCTTTCTCTAATTCTATTTAAATCTCTATTTTCCTGTTTTAAAAATTAACTACTGTAACTATAGCCCTAAGCAAAGAAAAGGAGAAGGGGGAAAAAGGAAGAGAATGTACTTTTAGGAAGGAGGGAAGGGAGTTCAGGTGTTGGGAGTTTTCTTTGAGGCAGAGGCAATGAAACTCACTACTTTTAAAAAGACCTAAGATCCATTTTTGGTCCCAACACATTTGTTTTATCAGCAGTCATCAACAGCAACAGGCAACAGACAGAAAGAACAAGATCAGTCCTTTCTTATGACATATCTGAACCATTGAATATATCTTCACTTTCTTGTCTTTTTTTTTTGTTTGTTTGTTTGTATATCTAATTCCAGTAAAAAGAAAATTACTACAAAATTTGTTTTTAAAAGGAATTATATAGTAGGGAATAAAAAATAATAAGCATTAAGTGTCATCACAAAAATATGTTCCATTATATTTATTCTTGTTATAGCACATAAAAGATAAAACACACAAAACTCGGGAAAGATATATGAGGCGTATTAGTAAAACTCAAACAGGCATCTTTGGATCAGTCCTCCCAAAAACAAGCACTCTTTCTGCTTTTACTTAACTTTTGTTTCTTGAGATTCCCCTTCCAAGTAACTTTTTATATGTGTAAATCTTGCACGTATAGGTAGGTATGCTTTTATGCTTTTCAACCATTATTTTTTATTTCAGATACTGGAACTGCTTTTAAAATATGTTAACCACAATTACACATAACCCATACTCTTCTTTTGGCCAACAGGAAAAAGGATTAGGGAAAAATGGAGCCTGCTTCATTAGTTGATTGTTTATTTTGCATCTGTGGAGCCTGTGAAACTAATGTTTCACTCCAAGTTAAGAAAACATTGTTTTCTTCCATTCCAGAAAAGCAGCAAGGCTTTTTTCACCACGTATGTCATCCTCAGCAATGTGACCTAAGGCAATGTAAAAGAAAAAAATAGTTTGCCATAACTTTTAATGGTGAAGTTATAGGACAGCCCATCAATAAATCTATTAAAAAATCAGCAATAATTACAAACCATTGAACAACTACAAACAAGATTTCCATAATATCTTTGATGCTTGCTTTTCAGCACAGAGTTTTACTGGTGCCACTTGTCAAACCTGGCTGACATTATTTAAACTGGAGAGCAACAAAAATTAAGCTCCTTTTTTTGACCAAGAAAGATTACAGATATGAGAAACTTCTCAAAATTTACTTCACCCTTTTACTGAACGGTGGTTCTGACACACTAAATCATTACACTCTAGGAAAACACACTGAATGCTGAAAACCTCCTTTAGAAGATATCTACCAGCAAGCTGGTGTTTACTAAGGAATTTGTTTTCAATTAAAATACATACTACTTGAAATTCTAGTGATGAATTCAGATTATTCGTTTACAGCAGTAAATTTCATTATTCTTTACACCAGTAAAGAAGATCAATTTGCTTTTGCTAATTTTGCATTTCTCATGGGAGGGGGTGCTGTAACAATAGTCTTCCCTCTAAAGGTGCATACACACTGAATTTAACATGAATGTGTGTTGGGCCGTTTTCTCATGCAGACTTCATTGAGACATTGGTAATGTAAGGAAGTTAAGACAAACCCTCTCACTACCAGAATGTATTCTGGTAGTTCCTTATTATTTTGGATAATTGTTTCATCCTCACTTTCCCCAAGCAGCATTTATTGCTAAGACATGTCACCATCCCTTGGTTATGTTCCCCACAGCCAGACAGTACAGGTGCCTCACAGCAAACCCTGAGCATCAGCAGCAGGCTGACACCAGTGAGGTATAAATTGCAGCAACTTTTAGTCTGCTCCATCTGGCACCTGGAACAAAACCAGTCCTCTGATGGAAAGCTGTCATTGGTGTCAAGCTAAATCTGACCCATCCTTTCAGCTCAATACCAGTGAAAGCATAGAGCTGCTTTGGGATCAATAACTTAAAAAGCTGTTTGCTCTGATTTGTAATCCAAACAAGTATGTGGGAGACAAAGAACTGGAGGATTGAGCCCAAAGTCATTACTTCTGACTTTATACTTCCCGAAATATGCCTTAGCCACGCATTTTACCGATTAGCCTTAAAAATATCCACATTTTGAAAGTTAATATAAATTGTAAATAGAGCACAGTATAGACTTAACACAGTTTTGAACATGAAGCATTAATATTTATTCAAAGTGTAACGCTTTCATGTGAAAAATATAATACCTTTTCTCAGTTGAAATGTGTTTAAAGGTTCATCTTCTCTGAGGAAAGCATCAAAATTCAGTGTGACAGAAAAAAATCCAGCACATACCACGTCCATATTCACATATAAAAAGGTATTTTCAACCTTTCAATTCAAAGACTGGCAATAAAAAAAATCCACCTCATATCCTTAGGATGCTAAATAACCATTTCACCCATGTCTCAGTATTGACTTACAAAGACATGAATTGCCTTTGCTCTGTAGTTTTTATATACAAACAAACTGAGGACAACTCATTGTTGGAGAAGTCAGTGGGATTGTCAGCTTCTTTACCAAAAAAAAAAAAAAAAGTCAGCTAGATGCAGCTGGCTCACAACTCTGGAAAAATATTAAAGACGACAGAGAGAGCATGATGTTTTGGCTCTACTGCAGCCATTATGATATTGAGCAATATGCTGCAAGACCACCTCTTTGCTGAATAAAGGTCATGCAAGGACTCCGTTGAATACTTTGAGCCGTATTGCTATGTCTGCATCTTCCAAGTTATCATTTTTATGCATCTTTCCACCATGAATTTTGGGCTCTTCACATACCGACAGAAATTCTGTGTTGGTGAATAAGATCTTCCAGTTCCAAACATCACCAGAAACCTAAATTATTTGTTTCATTTTTACCATTGAAACCGTAGCTGTTTGGCTCGTAATAGTTTGAAGAGTTTTTCGTGATCCCTGCCACACAGTGGAGAGACAGAGGTGTCAATTCTTGCCCTGAAATGAGAGGATACCATTCTTCTTCAGGGAGTGTGCTGGTTATCGGAAACATCTCTACCCACCCGTCCCCACCACAGCAGCTGGTGGCGGTGGCCAGACGTACAGAAAGAGCCCGGCAAGGACAGATGCACAAAAAGAGCCCTGCCCATCTGACAGGTCCTGACAGCCACCCAGCACCTGCCTGGCCCAGGTGCTGCTGCCCAGTAGCCAACACCCATCACTAGCCTGGGACTCAAGGAGGTTTCCCTCTAGTCTGTTTTATTTCATTATGTTATCTTACGGTGCTTTAGATATGAATATAATGAACACATTATGTGATTCTATGATCATGTATATTTATGCCTACATAATGTATACATACAATATATATACACATATACAGTAGGGAACATACATCAGCAAAAGGCCTCTTATTGCAGGGATTGCATCAGTCACACTAATAGCTGACAGGGTAAAACAATTTTACGATTTTTACTCTCTCCCATATTTTATATTTTCAGAAGGGCAAAGGAAAGAAGAGACTGGAATTTCTCTCTCTAGTTACTCAGACCACAGAATCAATGTAATTCTGCTGTCTTCATTACATTATTTTTCCCCAGAAACCATAATACTCCAAAAAGATTAAATTAAATAATACTCTAAAAAAAAAAAAATGAAGCAGTTCTTTAATTTCATTTCAATACCATCTTGTTCTTCCAACAGCCTCTCAGATGTGCAGGAAATGGCTTAACAATATGCCTCTATTAAAGGGAAGTGCTGAGGTATCTCTGTACGTTGCTCCCATCCCCCAAAAGTTTGCACAGCAACAACTCTGAGAATACATATCTGCCAGCAAAAATGTCTTCACCAGAGCCTCCTTTTATCACAGGAGCTGCAACAAAAACAGCACTTAAAGGACATAATCATCTCTACTCACAGTACCTCCTGAACTGTAAACACAGTTTAAAAACTGCATGCCATGGAGCTCAGGCGTGTTATCTAATCCTTTAGAAACTCTATCCTACTACAAACACAGGGAGCAGCAGTGCCAGCCACACCATGTGCTTCCACTTACTGACCCACTCCCTTTCCACAGGCACACACACACACCATCCCTCGCCGCCCAGCACAGAAATGCTAACACAGCTCTCATGGCCAAAACACTCGGGGCCTCACCTGGGAAGCAAATCCTGCCCTGCCTGTCGCCCTCCTAATGCCCCCACAGGTAACATGAAATGCAACTATGCATTACATATGCTGTTGTCTCGAGTCATATTCCCTCACCCTTGCCTGCACCCCTCCAGCACTACAGCTGAAAAACAGAATGAAAGGAGTGAGATTTTTAGCGTAGTGTCTGGGGCTGCTGAGCTTACTCTGGCTGGCGGCGTGTTCGAAACATTACTTACCTGAGCAAATGTTGCAACACTCTCTCGCCACACTTACTTTGTTAGCAAAGCAGCCAAACAGCTCCAGTGACTTTGCAACTGCCTTGCAGGGCAGCACTGCAACAGTACAGGCTTTGACTGCCAGACTTGTCATAACAAGGAGGAAACAGCTTTTTTTTCTTTTCTTTTTCATTTTTTTAATCTTCATTTACTCTGAACAAGGTAATTTGATCTAACCAGAAAGTCCTTCTTTTATTTTCTTGCTAATAGTGTTGAAGACTCCTGACAACACATGTGAGCACAAGCCTCACTCCAAGTGGCCTTGGGAGCAGCAAGAAATGCTTGGTACCTGTTTCAGAGCTTAGTGTGGCTGGGGCAGGAGCAGCCCCTCACACATCATCCTTCCAGTGACCATTATGGAGCCAGAGTCTCAGTCATAGCGCCAACACTATTGTAACTTGCAATGGAATACAGCTTCCCCACAATAAAAACAAACAGCAACTGGTAGGTGAATAATTCCGGGCAAGACAAGATAACAACTGAAGGGTGTGGGCTTTACCCCACGCCCCAGATTGTGCCAGATCAAACCATGCCTGAACAAACTCTCACTTTTGTAAATCCTAGTGCTGTGAAAAGCTGATGGATTTTCAGAAGGGTAAGCAGAGCTGGTTTTTTTCTGCCCCATACTTGCAGTACAACTTAGATGCAGTAGTTTCACTAAGGACCATATCACATTTTGGAAAAGCTGTTACCCATTTCTGCCTCTGTTAGTCTCTGTCCCAACATTCTACATCACATTTGAAGTGCTGAACCAGAGGACATTTAAGTCCTAACTTGCACTGATTTTTAAAATCTGCCACGGAGAAAGAGGAATCCTCCTCTACAGATTAATTTACATGACCATCATGGCACTAAGGTCACAGACACAGGAACAATCTTCTACCACGCAGTTACCCTGTAGGACCTGAAGGAGCTCTCCCAGTGAAATCAGCTTTGCCATTGGAAACGCACAGGACCCTGCTTTGGATAATCTGAGACTCAAAAATTACATTTCAAAATCACACATAGAATAGATGAACAAGGATTCAAAGGTTTATCATTTACCTCTTCTATTTCTTAGACAACATTTATTTTAAAAAAATTATATCTTTGTTAAGGGTCAGCCATACTGTAGATGACAATTTAGGTCAAACAGCACGGATGAGCTTCATCCAGCTGCTCTCTAGCATCACAGATCATATACTCGCCAAGCACATCTTCAATACCAAATCATTTTTCACACAGCTACTTCAACAATCTCTATAAAGTTCACAAGATCTCAGACCAAAAAGTGAACACATATACAGGTATGAAAACTAGAGCAGAAGATAATGTACCCCCGTGCCCAAAATCATACATACATGCTAAGAGAATTCTTATATTGCACCCAGATTAATTACTTGCTCCAGCACAGGACAATTTTTTACAGGATTAGCATACATTGGTCTAGCAAAGGGCTATGAACATTTTTTGCTTGCTTCAAACCAAACATTATTTCCAAACACCACTGAAAGCCACACATTAAGCTAGACCTTAGCAACACCCACACAGAGATGTAAGTCATGTTGCATTAGACCCTAGGAAGTGAAATTACAGCCCACATCCAACACACAGATTGTGTCCTAGCAGGCCAGATGTTGCATGCACGATTAACTAGCAGCCTTCTAGGGGAACGCGACGAGAATACTTGTACATGTCCTCTACTCAGACTGTCCCTGAAAATCTTTTTTTCTACCTTGTGAAACAGAGTTAAGCTGCATTTCAAAGAGATTTCAGGTGCTGTTTGATTCCCATTGTCATCACTGGTGGGTAGACCGACCTACAGAAAGGAAAGGCAGTCCCAGCTCACAGGGAGCAGCAGCTGCCCTGCAGATATTCCCTCTGGAGCTTTTGGGAACTATGCACTGCTGTACACCCAACATGCTCTCCAAGGATCAGTCAAAACTGCATCGTGACCTTAAACAAGGATTAATCACAACAGCAGGGAAAAGACACCTGTCCAAAGGCACTGCTGCATTCACTACCTACAGAAAGACATCACAATTAATTCTCATGTAAGAGATGGGATGGAAAGCCAAGGGAACAAAAAGGGGACGATTTTCCACCAAAAAAAACTATGTTGGGGATCTGGACTACGAAACACATTGGGCAAGGAAGAATGAGTGAATCTCCAGTGGCCTTCATTCTTGAAGCACTCAAAATTAAGAATGCAAAGATGCTAATCTGACATTTCAAGTTTTTTAAAACATTTCTTTTTGTTTTATTCTTTCTGTGTAGAAGAAAAAAAAAGTTTAAATAGCACACGTTTAAAAATGAAGCACAGAGTTCTTAAAAGGTTTCAATGGCATAAGGTATCAGCAAAGACCTTACAAATCACACCTGGCTGAAAACTAACAAAGACCTTAGAGAAAGCTAGTTCACATTTTGTAAGACAGTCTGAAGACATTCTATCTGTATTTATCTTATTAGCATCAAGCAGCTGACACTACCATGAACGCTGCAATACCTGCAAAGGTATCATGAATCTGTACCATTCATAAGTGTTTCTATTGTACAGCTGAGGACTTAGTACAGCGTCAGGGGGGAGAAGGAGATTTTTTTCTGCTTCCTAATTACCTGTCAAGTGACACAATTCTCCTTATTGTCTGCAACAGCATTTTGGGAAATGGTTCCTCACCACGCTAGGTCACACAACTCATGCAAAGCTAAATGCACAGTTACTACCATGGGATGTGAAGGTGCTTTAGTTTTCTCTCAGACTACTTATTCTGCTCTTGTTTGACAGCTACCCTTAATTTCCTCCACATCTCACTCCTTGTTGGTTTGCTCCCCACTTTACCCCCAGTAAAAATAACATTGATTTCTTTTAACTCTTAATCTACATTGTGCAAAGCATTTTTCAACTGTTTGTCCTATAATTCTCCACTGTCATTTTGCAGATATTCCACTGAATTCATTAAAATTTTAAAGCTTGCCACCAACACAGGAAAAATTTTTTATCAGCACATACTTCAAATGTTAGTCAAGACATCTAAGAAACTACTAGATTCACATCAAATTTTGTTCCCTTGAGGGGAAAAAAAAAACACAAAACCCTGTGTTTCTACTTCTCTCCAGACATCAGGGTAATACCCATGTCTTTTTTGGTTACTTTACTTAGTTCTAACATACTGTTTGAAACTGATGCTTCAACACCTTTAAAAAGCATTAAACCTGTTCTGCTCACATTTGTGCCAATTTCTTGAACTAAATTTATCAAAAATTAGTTGCACCAGTAGGTCACTGAGGAATAAGCCTCTGTCTAGGAGCTTTCTGCACTACACAGTAAAGGAATACCTCAAACAAAACTGCAACTCTGAAACTCACCACTAGCTGAGTAGCATCATGAACCCTTTCAGCTCCTCCCTTGCATTTTGTGATCGTTTATACTTCTGGATGAGTTTTGATTGTAGCTCAACCATTGTTAGACAAAAAGTAATTAACCATAAGTGTATTCATTACAGGCACACACCCATAAACTTCAATATGAACATCAACTGTGCTTCCCTAAGTGACAGGGAGTCCCTCAAGGCTCAATTACTTGCCTCTTTTTCCATTTCAGATGTTAGCAGCCCTATTCTTCTAAATGGGTAATAACTACCGATAACCATTTACAAGCAGCAATTAAGAGTTCTAAACCAATACCAATGACTTCTCTCAAAAGTGGGCCCAAGCTTTACTTATTTTTTCCAATTTCCTACATAACTATCTCAGTGATATCAGTTTCCCACATACTTTACTGAATCACTATTTTTCACAACACACACCTAGATAGATGTTCATTGAAAATCCCTGGCCTGCAACAGGGAAGCTGAAAGTATTGATACATCAGATGAATTTTTCTCTATAGCGTAGATCCAAGAATGGTAATTAACTTTGGATGAGACCATGTAAGTTCAGAACACCTGCTTATATCCAAGGACAGCAGACAAACCAGGCGGAAAAAACTCTCAGAGCCCCACCTTCTCTGAAAGCAACTTCTACCCCTTCTCTCTAACTGAGCTTAGCATGCTGACATTCTAGGAGATACTGGAAGAAATCAGCAACACATAATGATTATGTGATTGTGTGAATGCATTAATTAACTGTCTATTGCACGTTCCCATGACCACTCTTGTGCAGCTTCTACACTCAGCTATTAGCTGCACACCCATCTGAGACAGGAAACAACACAAAACACCCCAAATGAGACAGGACCTATCCCAGCACTCTAAGAAACTGATTTGCCAAACCAGAGCCTGATAACATTTTGGATGTTGACAAAACATCCAAATGTCTGTCAGCCTGCAAAAAGGAGAACTCGGAGAACTTCCAGCAGAGCTGCCTGAGCTGATCACGGCAGCGAGACTGTCACTTCACACCACAGCAAGAGCGAGCACTGAGTGATCACTCACTCACCCTGAGTGATAAAATATAATGTCAGGTGTTTCAAAGTCTTTATCAACACACTTTTAAAATATTTCCTTTGTTACCTAGAACTTTTTTCCCTCTGTTCTTTTACCTTGAAGAGCATGGCATTCTGCATTCTACTTTATTCATTAATTAATGACGGTTTGACTCTCATAATTTCTATTAACCAGTTCTACATACCAAGTAGATATTTCCATGGATTTTAAAAAAGTAGTAGATACATACTCCAGGGAGTAATTTAAAGATAGTGCAAACGTTCCACATGTTAAGAGTGAATAATGTACCCTGTT
>WAAG01026151.1:0-10738 GCA_013390105.1 Tichodroma muraria | reverse complement strand
TCTCTAAGCTTTATTAAAAAACAGACATGATTTTAGGCACTATGCTATTAAATACATACCCTTCCTAGAACTGGTGCTCGTGGTCTGTCAAGGATTTCTTCCTTACAATAACTCTGGGCAGACAGAAATATATGGGATATCCATACAAACTTGAGAGGATATTACAGGACAGGAGGCCAACACATTTGCCATAAGATGAAGAGATTCTTCATCACAGGTCAGTGGAAATCCACCAAGTTACTTTGATAGGGTCTCTGTAAGGCCCAGTGTAGACTGCCAGATGTACAAGTCAAGACTTGCATCCATGCAGGTCTTCCAAACTGGTATTTAAAAGTCACAGACTGGGAAATCTGACTCTCATTGGACTAATGTTAAAGACTGTAATCCTAAGAAATAAATCATATATCAAAAATTAAGACAGCTGCTGATTTGCTTTTAAAAGCAAACTGTACAGTACATGCTAAAATATTCTGAATGATGGTAATTTATACACAGAGATAATGATTACTTTTAAGTGATGAGTGCTAAAGCAATCCATGGCAGAAAATATCTCTGACTCAATGTCAGTGGGAAAAAAAAAAAAAGGTAAAAAATTACTCATGCTATTTAGGATATCATTGTTTTTTATTTACTGCNAATTACTCATGCTATTTAGGATATCATTGTCTGTTATTTACTGCAAATGACACTTTGTACTGAGTGCGTGTAACAGGGTGTGCTGGAGGCAGTACAGTAAGTTTGGCTTGGAAAAGAAGAGAGCTCCCATTCTAAGAAAGCCATCCCAGGTCATCTGTCTTCCCAAGCTGTAAACCTTCCTGACTGTCGATGTAGACGCTGAACTGCTTCAGCAAGGTGACTGAATTCAGGGCTGCTATGAGGCTCATGAAAGCACAGAAACCCATCAAGGGAATCCAGGGCTGCCTTTCACTTGGCAGCAGTTCAGTTACTTTGTCATCATCTGACTGGGCACCTGTCTCATCTGATTAATTTTCTTTTTTTTTTTTTGCACAAAACCAACTCTCTATCTTCATCTGTGAAATTTGAGGAAGTTTCTCCTGTGTATCCTGCCTACCATTAAATGCCTGTGACACCTGCCTGTGACCTCTGGCAAGGCTGTTTTGTACTACAGCAGCTGCAGTGGTGCCAGGAGACTGCCACGAGACGGCAATGTTTCAGAAGCCTCATGCTCTGTCTGGACAGGCAGTGCTACAGCTTTCAGGGCTACACGCTGTTTTATGATAAAGCCTGGGAGTAATTCATTGCCACAGAAAGAACATCTCCAGAGAACTAAAAGAAAAAAAAAAAAAAGACAGGCAGCACAATTTTCTGTTATTTAAATTTGGTTGTTCAAGTAAAATTTTGTCATCTGCCTCACATTGCTCATTGTAATGGTCACTTCATTTTCGTTCCTTTCTTTGGCAGCACTGGTGTCAGCGAGCCTTGCCTGAAGCTGTGCTATATTGCAAGCATGTTTGAGACGATTTGGGCTGCTGCTCTCTCTAGATAACATTGTCAGGGCTGAACATGTTCATCCCTAAAGGTGAACAACAAAGCTTTTGTAACAGCATATTTTTACAACTGTAAATGATCCCAAGTAATTTAGAGAACATGGACAAATGCCTCTGTTTAATCAAGCGGGTGAGAGCGCAGGCAATTGAACTATGCCAGTTCCCCACCTGGCATGAGAGCTTTCCTGCAGCTGCACAGCTGATGTGTAAGGAATAAGCCAGCCTGAGGGGAGCTATTGGCCCCATGCATTTGCAGATTTCTCTCTGCTCTCCTATCAGCCAACACTCATCACTGGTTACTGCAACAGTGGCAAGTCCTTCGGGCTTTACCCCTGCAGTATGGCCACGCCTGAGTCCAAGTGTCCAAAAGCCTGTCCATTGCATCCACAATAATGCAATGCACTGGCCTGGTTGCAAGCCCTTTTTTAAGTATTTACCAATGACATGTTTCATTTTGGACCTTTCAATTTGGATGAAACAAGATATCCCAGATAGCCCTTTAAGGGGGCTTATGCATTTCTGGGAACCTCACGGCACTGCTGGGTTTCAGTGCTGATGACAGTCAGCTTATCTGCTCTGCTTCATCTGGGGTCAACTTCTGGTCCTCGGAAAGGTGTAAAGTGAGAGACTGCTGTGTCTTCTATCTTTAGTCATGCCAGAGAAGAATGCTTGAGATGTCCAAGCTCTAAAGAATACCAACAGGTCCAAAGAGGAAAGAAATCAAACAACAACACTAAACAAACACAAACACAACAGCTCCTAAAAAGGGCCAAGCTCTTAAACATAAGGGGACTGAAACAATACCCTCTGAAGTCCATGGACAGGGTAATAGATCATGCTGTAGCTTCGAATGGGCCAACCCTTAATGTTGCTGAAGTGTGAGCCAAAAGCAACACAGTTTGACTTTCAGCTTCCAGGGAGACTTTGTACTGCTGACAGTAAGGAAAACCATCCGACTTCTCGTAGATAAGCACCTTCGATACAAAACTGTTGGCTGATTCACACTGCTATTTTTAAAGTTACTTTTTGGTGCTAGACCTACACTGCTAAACATGCAGGATTCTGCTCCCTCTGTATGTGTTAAGAAATCTGTAGTATTTCTGTTTTCAGCTTTCAATAAAACAAGCATCTTTTCTCGTGTCTGGTGTACCAGGTAATTGAAATACCTGTACTGATCTTCAAAAATGCCCTTTCATCACAATGGCTGCTGGGGACCTTGCTATTAAAAAGAAGTATAAACAGCATAATCAAAGCTCTTATTTCCTACCTACATTTCTGCCAAGCCCTTTTGTATTCAAAAGCTTTAGATTCTTTCCATTATTACCCAACTTTTCCATTTATGCTTGAATTGTTTAGTAGAATGCATGACATACATATTAAACTCATAGCAAAAACAGAGCATGCATATTCAATAACTGTAAACCAGGCTTTTTTTTGCGTATGAGCTCATTGCTTATTCTTGTCTGGTATATTAAAACATGCATTTCTGGGAAGCTGCAATAAAATAAAGTTTAGTAAAACATGCTTAATCACAGAGATAAAGCAGTAAAGTTGCATCTGAACTGAAAGACCGTTCTTAGTAGTTATGAAGATGATTTTATCTTGCCTGCTGAAACAGCCAGGAAAGTTTGAACACAATATTTATCCTGAGTATTTGCATAGAATTTAAGAAAAATTATGTCCAAGTTGTTTCTGCAAGACAAGAACCACTTCAGCAAAATTATTTTTGCTTTCTCCCTCTTCTGCCTTTCCCCATAAAGCAAAACACAAGAACCCTCATATCTGTCTGGCCTTTCTGGAGGGATGCCCATGAGGCCTTGGCCAATCAAAATGTAAATCCTGGCCCTTTACTAATATATCATACCACCAGATATGTAAACCCTTAGGAAACTGTATTTCCTAAGACCCTGCCTTTTCCCTTACCCTACCAGTGCAGAAGTGACAAAGCTGCAGTGCTCCTCCTAACTTTGCCACAATGCTGCTCTGAGCATCTGTCCTTCACCCTGGCACAGCTGGAGATGTTGAGGAAGAAACCACTTTCTAAAACGAGTTCTTCAATACAGCCCTTGACTGAGCCACCACAAATTAAGGTGAAACTGATTGAATATTCAAGTGGAATGTTTCTCATTACCAGTCATGTGCTCTAATTCCTGCAATTTTCCTTGGATGGCAGTTCTCAAACTGCAGGATATAGGCAGTAATAAGGTGATATGTTTGAGGCATCAGCACAAGAGTCCTTTATAACTATTTTGGCTAGACTTACAGCTATGCTTTAGGAAGCCTTAATGTCAGTACATCCTTGCAAATCCTTGCTTGTAAGTACTCTTTCTGAAGTTCAACTGTGCCCCTGCATTTAGCTTTCAAAAACCCATTCAAAGTGGCAAGTGCTTATTTGCGGCTTTGTGGTTTATTTACACATGAGCATAAGAAATCCCCGGCTAGAAATGTGAAGAATTACTCTGAATGAATAGATACCAGTAAACTGGAAACCAAAGATACGTCTATAAACAAAAGTGCCTTTTTTCCTGTTTTCATAATGAGAATTTTAAAAAACGTTATAAAATTAGATAATTTTCCCTGAACACATGTGTAGTTTATATGAAAACCTTCTAAAAAAGAAAAGCCCAACAAAAAATGTCTTTTAAGGTAACTTGAAATAAAATTTCTTTTCCCAGACCTGGCATACTGCACTCATATTAGGCCCTTAAATTGCCCTGCAAGTAGGATGCCTGGGCACCAGATTACAGCCACGTGTAGATTCACCAAAAGAAAAAGAAGGAAAATAAAAACTAAAGACAACCTTGGAAAGCCACTGGTGTTGACTTACCAAAAGCCAGGCCAGGATGCAAGAGAAGGCAATTTGCCTCTGTACCCACAGTTAGCCACAGTCCCAGGAGTGTGCAGCCCTGGGGCTGGAGCCCCGCACAGCGTGGGGCGTATCTGCGGCCAAAAGACTACCAGCAACATAAATACATGGAGACACGTTGGGAGACTATTCCTTTGGGTGTTTCTTTTGGAAATAAGGTGTATTTGGTGTTCTTTGAGACTAAACATCTTGAGGCAGATGAATGGCCTCTGAGGTAACTGCTTGAAACCAGCTCTGGAGGTTTTTTAGTTTTTTTTCTTGTTTTTTTTTTCTTGTGTGTTTTTGGGTTTTTTTTGATTATTAATGTGGTTCATAGGAAAATTTTATAAAATTATCATTCCTGTTCTATTTTTGAAAGATGTCCTTCACCCTGGCTTTGGGAAATTGTTCCCCTGAAATCATTCCCCAAATATCAACACACCTTGATTCACAGGGTTCTTTGCAATTAATAGATCATCCAAATAAATTATGTTGCAGAGGACAGAATGGCACCTTCTATCATCCTGCTTCTGCAGAAAGATGGCTCTGAGGTTTAGACTGAAAGATGCAAACCAAGCAGCAGAGTGGAAACATGAGGAATTCCATAGAGTACTGTTGCCATGGAACACTACTGTGACCTTTCAGAGTAATAAACATATATTAATTTTCATACTTGAAATACTGAAAATTATTATTTCCCATCATTCCCAACCACATACACACAAAAGTCTCTTTTCTCTAAGGAAGAAGATCAGAAAGGAAATATTTTAATATAGCTTCAGGTGGAAAAATTTCGTTCCCACCACAGCTGTGGAAACTGGATGTTCCATTTCATATTTCCATTAGCATTTTCTGGATGCAATAATTGTCATCATCTCTGTTTTCATCATCAGGAAACTGTAAAGTTGGGTTTTCAACTGTCTGTGCTTACTTTTTCCCCCTCCAACAGAAGATTTTTTCAGCTTGCTGTCAATATTTACAGTTAAGCTGGTGCCTTCCTGCCACCACTGAACAGAAATAATGAATGCCTGACAGCATGAACGCCATCCTGCTTATGGAGGCTGATTCCACTGGGTAGCAGTTTGGAGAAGCGTATTTTATAATTATTAATGCATTAGTATTCCAACAAAATACAGTCTTCTCTTTACTTTCAGACTACACAGCAATACTACCATCACCATAGTAATTAAAACATTACCCTGGCCTGCCAGAATCACTTGCTCACATTCTGCAAAGCTGAATTAAAATGTTCCTTCTACTTCCACACACTTTACAGGTTATTTATGTTTACTTCAGCTTTGGATTCATAAACCTCAACCACACCGACACTACCCTTTCCTTTTTCCCCACCTCCTTGCACCTCTGTGGGCATAAGCCTTGATTCCCAGCTTCCTACCAAAACCACAGCTGGCTTTAAAGCATCTTCTGTGCCATCACTGCTGCAGCTACCTCCCATGGTTGCCAGCCTGCTACAGAGGAGACTATGGACTTCAGCTCCTGCTGCTCCCAGCAGGCTCTTGCTGGTGCACAAAATCCCACAGGGACATGGCTCACATTAGGGTATCCTTGTTGTTAAGCCAGCATAACAAGTTGCTTTGTCATTCCATTTTTATGAGCAAAAAGATGACAGCCCTGGGTGCAATTTTTACATCCCTTTCTGTGGCCTTGGTGATTTATTACAGCCCAAACACATCAAGGAAATCGCAGTCATGCCATACCTCTCATTTTAGAGGTGTCACAGCACTGAGGAGAGGCAGAATGGTGAAGGGACTGCAGGGGATCTGGGCCTGACTTCCACAAATAGTACTTTTTCCTCAGCAGTGCTTGATGGACTGGTCAGTGCCAAGGGCCAGCACCCATCCCTTCACTGACACTTGCCTGGTTTCTGTGTTTAGACTAAAGGCCTCAGCTACCCTCCATGCATATGTGGAGTCCCTAGTACAAAAGAGGCTTTGATCCTGGGGTCCAAATGAGACTCTGATCTTGCTTGGGGCTCATAGGTGCAAATGCTGGAGAAATAATAACAGATGGAATTTCCAAGTGATATATTAATTACCATATAGAGCCATATAGAGTTAATAGGGGAACATTTCTGGGCAAAGTTCTCATAAATAAACCAAATACGAATGCATAAATAAGTAGAATACAAACACATAGGGCTATTATAAGGGCAGACGTGTGAAACTTTTTTGTCTGTATGTTAAGCAGTCCTTGACATCTCTTTTAAAATTTATATATTTACACTGGCAGAAGAACAATCCTTTCTACCCAAACTACAGAGAGAAACCTAAAACATGCTGGATAGCTTTACCATCAGATCTATTTTGTCTTTCTTTTCAAGTATAATCAAATTCTTTCCCATGCCTACCTGCCCATTACATTTCTGAAGAACTGTGTGTTGGAGTCTGAGGAAGGTATTTGAAATTATATGCCTGCACTGAAGGTAAAAAGCCCAAGATCAAGTAATGCCTTCTTGGAAAAAGAAAATCATAGTGGAACATAAAGAAATGTAAGACATTATACTGGAATAAAACCCCAAAGAACAGGCAAATCTTGGCCCCTACAGAGACTCTGGGCTTTTTAACACTTGTGTACTTTTCTCACTCTCTGTTTCATATCAGAGGCTCAGAGGACACTTTAAAGGTCGGCTGGAGAAACAGAAGCACATGGAACCCACTGTAGAAATTGCAAGGAGGGCCCAGGTGCCCTCAGCTTCTGTGTCATGATGGCACAGGGTGCAAGACGGGGCCAGAATAATTTCAAGCTCCCTCTCACTCAGCCAAGAATCTACTAGGTAAGCAGTGGTGAAAATATGAATGTTAAGAATTTCTTCTAAAACCAAAAAATTCTCATAGTTATATGGACATAGGGACTAGGGCTGGTGTGTATTTCACTAAAGGACATTTTTCAAGGCAGGTTTTTTTCTGATATTCTGGATAAATAAGCTCTTTCAATAAATTGCAGAGTATTTTTTATAATTACTTTTGTTGAAGAGAATTCCCTTTAAAATGCGTAATATAGCTGGCAGGCTGCTATCAGTGGTAAAGGATTTATTATATATTCTTGTATTCTATTGCCTGTAATTTTTCTTATGTTTCACCTCTCAGGCTGACATTTTCCAAGCCTGAAGTCTGCCCAGAAAGAGAATTCTTTGGAAAGCTGAAGAAACTTCCCCTTCAGCTCAGCAGGGCAGTTTTAACAAGGGTTCCTCACACAAGCCCGGTAAAACCTGCCTCACTGGAACCAAAACCAGCACACATTTTGGTGCCTATTGCTTCAATCAGGATGCAGAGAAGAGATAAAAGAATTATTCAAGCCTGAATAAGGACATTGGACCCACCAGGCTAATTCTTCCATGGTGTAAGCCCTTGCAACGTCCCTGAAGCCAATGGGATGACACAGTTTTCCACCCAGGCTGAGCGAAGCCGGCTCTCTTCCTGCGAGCGAGAGGCTCAGACTTCTCCCCATCATTCTCCCTACTATTTAAAGATTTGTTTTTTGTAGCTGGCAGGCTCTGTCTTTGAAGCCTTCAATCCACAGAGCATTCCCCTGTTGTGAATTTAAAATGTTTTTGTGCCACACAGGCTGCCCGTCCCTCCACCCGGGGCTCCATGAACACTCCCTGTCCCCCTACACCTCCTCCCTCCCAAATGCACATCTCAGCTAAGGTCTTGCCTCTCGCTTTCTCCATTCCAACCATTTCACAACAACCTCAAGCAGAAAGCTGGCTGTCTCTACGTCTGCAGTGCAGGAAATGAAATGCAATTTTAGGAAGGAATGAAGAGGTTGGGGTGGAAGGTAGTACATATGAAATAAAGATTGAAGGAAGAGGAACATCTTCCTCATCTTCACAGAGATGCTGCTCTGAGAGCTGTGTGAATGCCAAGTGTCATAAGTGAAATGAGCAGTGAAGAAGAAGGATTTAAAAGGCAGAATACAAGGTCTGGGCAGAAGCAGGCAGAGCACCCAAACCCAGAGGTGCTCTGGGGGTCTCCAGAGGAGTCCTAATCCTGTCCCAGGATGAGGCCCCCAAAGCCCCGGCCCTGTCAGCCTTCTCCTCATCCTGCTGCAGCTCACCTCTTCTCCTTCACTCCCCATGGCTGCACAAAGCTGGCTGAAGAGAAACCTAAACCCTTGCTGGGCTCACCACTGGATAGGAGTCAGGACCAAGGAGAAGCACTGGCAGGAGCATCTCTCAGCCCCGGGAGACTTTTGGGGAGGTGCTGTGCTGTAGTGGAGCAGAAGGAGAAGTGCTCCCCCATACCACAGCTCACTGCACAAGCACCTGTGAGCACGGGAGAGCTCCCAGCTTGCAGTACTGGAAAGCACTGGACTGACAGCAAGTCCTCAAAACTGACAGGGTCTTGAAAGACAACTAGGAAGGAGCCACTGTCACACCAGCAAGAGAAATGCAACACTGAAATAATGCTGCCAGAAGGAAAACCTCATGCTGGGAGGATATGACCCTCCCACAAATATTCAGGGGGGTGGTCGTTAAAAAGTGGTTGAGCTTTTATTTCTACTCCCTTGCACCTTTTTGTCAACGAGGCATGCTTCAAAAGGAGCAGTCCTTCCCTCACAGATTCTGTGCTCTTTGCTGGTCAGAGGCAGCCTGCAGAAAGAGCCACACAAGTTCTATTTACTCAGTGTCGGGGGCTCTGTCCCTGGGGGTCTCAAGGGCCCCCCTGAAGCACTCTGTCCATGGAGAGGGGGTTACATGTCCTCCACTGGATCTAGTGTCTAGTGGCCAGATGGCCTTCCCTGTCCTCAGGCCTACAAGGTCATGTCCTGGCTACTACTTCTCCAGGGTCTTTTGTCTCAAGAAAACAGAAAAAGAGCCCTTCTTGTGCCAGCTGCAACTCTGATGGACCTTTATCAAGACCAGCTGTGTGGTTGCACACCCCACTCCCACTCTCCAGCCCCCTAGACGAGACATCTCAATCATCCCTCCAAAGATCCTCCAAAACAGATTGATAGAAACACCTGAAAGGGGTAAGAGGACACACCTTACTGTCTCTGAACAGGACTCCTGACCCTAAATCCCATAGCAAATATTTCCTTTATTTTCTCTTTTGTAAAACCCTCTCCCCTGGTAGTACTTGTTCAAGTGAAAATCACCTCCTTGCTATGTTTAGAGGAGCAGACTCTTTACAGCTATTAATTATGTGCCCTTTAAACACAAGCCCTCACCCAAACGTGTGTTTGCCCTGTGGGAAAAGTGTGCCTTTTTCACACCTCTTATTGTAAACCAGGCTGGTGACAGACAAGGGTGAAAACCACCTGTCCTTATTCAACAAGATCTATCACTACACAACACCCGCCTCTAACAACCATGCTGGGCCAAAAAGAAACCAGGATCCTATGGATGAATTTACTGGAATTATAAAAAAATCCAAACAATGAAACAACACACCAAAAACTAAACACAAAGCAAAACCATCACTCCACAAGCTTCAAGATTAATAATAACACTTACTCACACTTTTCCAGCCAATTCAACCCACACTGGCAAACAAAATCCTTCTTTGTCACAGGACGAAAATGGTTCCCTCATTTATGCATATGGGACAGTGTTCCCTCTTGACCCTTGGAAAAGAAACTAAGAAATTACTGACACTAGGCTTGCTGCAGAATAATTTTTGCTTGGTATTCTGCTTTGAACTGTCCCTCAGTTTGGGTGAAGATCAGGATGAACACTGTTGAAAATAATTACCTTGCTCTTTCTGGACCCAGTCAATTTACTTATTGATGCAGCTGTGCAGAGGAGGTTGTTAATGAAGAATCAAGTATTTCCCCACGCTAAAGGCCTGATTCTCACTTCAAACTAACAAGAGGAATTATGTGTAAATAGCATGAGTTAACTCAAAATGAGAATATTTATGCCTGTTCTTTCTCCTTTTCCATGGAAAAGCACTGTCTGTTTTGCTCACAGAAATATTATGGTGTTAGATTCCATCACTAGGAATTAAGAAAAAAACCAAAAAAATCAAAAAACCATAATCCTTAAATCTTCTGGGACTACTTCAGAGTCTCTGGTGCTCCCAGGAGCAAGTGGCACCTTCTGAGCTGCAGAAGGGCTCAGCAGCCACCAGGTGACATGAGAAGGGAATTGCAGCAATAGGAAAGCTCAGAGACAGGGAAATAACTCTATCACACTGGAGGGCTGGGTCTTTTTATGAGGATACCCTATGGCTACATAGGAGGGAGTTTATTTGCGGAAAACACTGAAGTACAGTGACCTTATCAGAGAGAGTGTGTATGCTAGAGGAACTGGTGAAAAGTGAAAAATACAATTATACTGAAAATTATGTTTACTGATTGTATAATGAGACTTTGCTTAATGACAACCTATTCTATTCTAGTACTGCTTTTTCATAGAACAGTT
>WAAG01026146.1:1973-12836 GCA_013390105.1 Tichodroma muraria | reverse complement strand
GAAATAGTCCTTTATATCTCTCCTGTACATTTGCATATAAGACAACTGCCACCTGATCCAAGGAAAAAAATCCAAGCTTGAGATAATAAAGATATAACTGCATGGCACAGTGCAGCAGTTGAGTGCTATATTGTGCTAGGTTTAAAACTTAGGCAGTGCATTTGTCAAACTGGAACTGGCGAATAAAGGCAATTTAATGTTTAGTTTTCATTTTCCAACTGATTCTTCATAGTTTATTATGTTTAATCTTCCTTAGGAACATGATAGTATTAAAAGTGCATGTTAATTACACAGAACTTTCAAGTAGTGGGGGATTTTATCACGAGCAAAAACTGTTCTTTCTGTACCAGTGTGACTGATGAGAACATGCAGATTTGATTACGTTTAGTCATGCACAGAATCAAACGGCTTTCCGGACAGAATCCGTAGCGTTTATTTAGGTGAAAAATAAGGGCAAAAAATTTCAAATCTTTGTGAGAAAATACGAGTGCTGACATCTTTATTCTACATTAAGATAAACATAAACTGTCTGCCAGTCTCTCCATGCAGTGAGGTCTTACTATATTAAATAGTCAGCTGACAGAGAGACATGACACAGACACAGCTGCCTGCCCTCAGAGACCAAGAAGAGGTAAAGACGAGTTGCAAGTTCCAACTGCAGTTCTGTCATGTTTGAATAATCAAATGTAAAGACACACAAAAGTGATGCAAGTTGTTCATTCTTGTTCTTGTATGATTTCTATCTGTGCATTCTTGTTATGATTCTCCCTACAGAATGCTCTCTGCCCATGGAGAAAAGAGCTCTACTGTCCTTTGTTTTTGAAACTGTGCATGGAAACCGCCTCCATCAATCCCTCCACACGTTTCCACCCTTTCCTTTGTTTCGTTCTTCCAATAACTTAATTTCTTTAGAAATGGAAAGAGGTTTTCAAATTTGAGAATAAGATCATGATCTTCAATTTCTGTTCTGTCACAGTTCAGACATCTGTGAGATTCGGAACTTTGGTAAAGTGACTACAGTGGTTGTTTATGTTTGTTTGTTTTTTTTTCTGAAATCCAAGTCAACCAAAATGCATAAAAGAAAAAGGATCAGAATATATCAAGTAAAGGGTAAACAAAAGTTGATGCTTGACTTTATTATCTTAGCAGATATGTTTTATTAGCATCAGTTGGAGACTATCTGTTCTAAAATGCACACACATTAAAGAACAAGTTAAACATGGATTGCCAGTGACTTCCTGTTCCCAGCTCTTACTATTTGTGTAAATACAGGTTCTATTTTACTTCCTTGCCAAAAGAGGTCAAAGCTTGTACTTAGTGAATTCCTGGTTCACGCAACATATTTGCTTTTCATGCTGTATCTGGTAAAAGAATCTGATTATTAGATTAACAGAGCTGTGATGTAACAAGAAGCAAATAATTTTATTTTTTCCAAGTCCGGTTTGAACATTAATTATGAACTACAGATTTAGCTCAGTTGTGTGGCAATTATGAGTACGGCAATTAAGAAAACTTAGGATGTTTCAAATAAATTACTGAACTGAGTTCTAACTAAGCTAGAAACATTTGAGCCACAGCTGCTTTCATGTGTAATGCTTTCCATTCCTTTTCTGTATGGTATGGAGTCACAGTGCATGGTGCCCAGGAGAACGGCGGATGTATAATTCAGGATACTCCCTGAATTTCCCTCAGAAAATGAATACTGATTAGTTGTTAAAGCCTAAAGGCCAAAAAACCACCAAAAACACCAATCCTGACCTGTGCTTTCAGAAATGTTTGTCCATCAGATAAATGTTCTCCGTGTTAATGTAATTCCTAAGAAAAATATAGGTTAGGAATTAAAAAAGTAAAATCCAACTGGTTTCAACATTTTTTGTTTGGGGAAAAAAGAAACATTCCAAGGCTGGATTTAGTTCAGCATAAAGTCTAATCTGTCTTTAGACTTCATATGAGGTTATCATGAATCTTTTTTTCTCTCTACTAGAAGCAAATGAAAATGAGAGAATCAGTCTTCCTCTGCAGATTCCTTAATCACTAGAAGATAAGTTTGGCCTTAAGTGAATCTGCACAGAATTTTGTTCATGATCGTAGTGTTTGAGAGAAATTTTAGTCAAAAAGTCAACGGGAGACAGACGTGAATAGAGGTTACGGTCCTTCTATGGTTTCTTTCCACAGTCTTATTAACCTCTCCTTTCCTGTCAGCACTGTAGCTAAATGACTGGAATTCAGGATTCTTACAGAACAAAGTGTGCAGCCCAGACCACTCCAGAGATCAGAATGCAAACCGGTTTGAGTCCAGCATCAACAACACAGGATTCAGAAGCAGGAGAAGAGCGTGGGAGCTGAGAGCAAGCAGAGTTTGTCTTCCCAGTGTTCCTGTGCAGGAAGGGGAACACAGTATCATAGTAGCAGGCCTTGCTTTGTTTTGTGTGGTTTATTTTTTTCCCCCAAAATGGTTTTACTTCAGAAACACTTCACATGTTTTGTCCCTGTCCTCAGGGCAGCAGATACGCTTCAGGGAACTGTGGGAGTGGTGGCTTTGTCAGCCTCTGGTGCTGGCAGGACATAAAGAGTGAACTGCACCAGCCCAGGTCCCCACAGCTACAGTATCTGAGATATTCATCACAGTGAGTGCCAGAGGCATGAAGCCAACACGAGGAGGTCTCAGGCCATTGTCCCTAACAAATTATAATTATAAGTTAAGTACCAGTCAATGAAGTCTTTACCACTTTTAGAGGCATGAGCTTTAAATTATTTTCTTTTTTTTTTTTTTTTTAGCAGGTATATGGGAAAGACTTGATTCTACAGTCATTTAAATTCAAAAGTACTTTTAGAACAGTGAAAGTGTGCTGTTAGTTATTTCTTGGTTTGTGTTCACTTTTATCTATACACACTGTTAAACAAGGAATTAAATACTCCCTAACACCTCTGGTCACCGTGTGTCTGCATATTGCAACCAAGCATAATTTACAATGTTAAATGAAATTTGACATTTAAATATCTGTAGGCAGCTACCCGAGGACAGCAGAGATGGTTCCAACTGAATGGCAGCCCTAACAGTCTATTCAGCAATATTTTTTTTCTGGTTGTGTGGGAGTTATCTATTTCAAAGGTATGAAGAAAAGAAGTTTTCTTGATTCTGGTGACCAAAAGGAAAGCAGATAGTGTGGATTTCTACTAAAACCATAAGTTGAACTATGGTTCGTACCTTTACCATAAGGTCTGGTTGCAAAATCACCCTGGGTTTCTTTTAGGTACTGTTTGGGGAAAGAGTTTAAGTGTACAAAACGCATGAAGAAAAGCAGCTGGAAAGGCACACAGCATTCAATAGGAAGTTCTACATTTGGGACATAGGCTGAGAATGAGGGATAAGCTGGTCATGATTTTTTTGCAAATACTTCTCAGCCAAAAATTTCTTATTTACCACAATTGGAACATTCTCAGAATATATATCTGTTTTACTGCCAGTTTCTTTGGAAAGCATCTTGGCAGCAGGGACAACCAGCTGGCTTGTGTGGTGCCTGCCAGCTACTCACACAACTAGACAGGAGCCCCTGGTGGGTGCCATAAGCTTAGCCCAGGGAAGCTGCACTCCATGTGATCCTCTGCTCCTGGCTACATTACCTGAAAGACAAGGATAAGAAACAGGAAGAAAAAATGGGAGCTTGTTTTCTGCTGGTTAGCACATTAATGCCAGTTACATTGTGCTTTTGGTTTATTTTTAAAAATTGGAATAGTAATGGAATTACCTCGTGTAAGGTGAAGCACCACTAATAGAAAATAAATAGTGTTACCTTGAGACGACCTATATCAAAAAAAACCCCTGGATTGTCAGACTTTCCTACTAAAATTTTACAGCTCAGTGGATTGTTGATAGAAACCAAGGTTGCCCTGCCAGTCATAGTGAATGTCTCAGTCATAAAAGATAAAGGATAACCCAGTTGATTTCAAGAGCCTTATTTTTATGTAATTCTGCTACAGCATTTATGAGGCAGTAAATGTTACATTCATTATACATAAATGATTCAATCATGAATATTTTAAAACAATTACTTGAAAGCTGGGCATCTAAAATAGTTTGGAAGTTAAAGTACAGATGATTTTAACAGTGTTGTATTAAAACAATTTATCTTACAATTATTAAAAATTTGAATAAGACAGGAAATCAAATTTCAGAGCTCAAAGACAAAACCCACCAGCTCAGCTGTTGTGTCAGATTGCTGTCAAGCTGTGGCCTGTATCTTTGCATTCCACTAAGAGCAATGGAAACTTACAGACACAAGCTTCCAAAGCTGGAAATTACTTGTACACCCACAGAGACTAGGGCTAATCAAATGCTATATTTTGGTGTGACTCTTTGTAAAGATATGTAGCTGTTTATCCAAGAAATATGCAAGGCTGCTAAAATAATATATACTGAGTATATTACAGAAAGTGGAATGCTTTCTTAGCAATCTGCATAAAAACATCAAAATTTTCTGTAATTGATATAAAATTCCTAGAGTAATTAAACTGTAGACTAGACAGTCTATTATGTAGTTAAAGTATTAAAACTTTCTCAATTTGCATAATATCTGGCTTACATAAATTCCTTTGACATTTCAAAAATCTTCCAGAAGTGTACATGATGCTGGAAACTAAACTATGTTTCAGTACTGAGAAACTGTTACTCGATACTAAATATGACCACAAGAAACTCTGTTCTCCTGTACAACAGCAGTTTCTGATAAATGATGTTGTTACTAGACCAATTATAATTATTAAATGGGAAATAACCCCACATTAATTAGAGGCATCATTCTCTCACTACAGCTGGGCACACGGTTTTTCACAAAGCTCTTCCACATAAAATAATTATCTATGTACTGTGAACTCAGTCACTTCTTACAGTCCTCAAGCAAATGTTTTTTTCTTGGTCTGGAGTCCTAACTTAAATGCAGTAGTAGATGGATGCTTTTGATTAAATGTGTTCACATCATCATTGGATGTCTCCATAAAATAATAACTTGAAATCATAAGTATAGCTGAATCATAAGTATTTAGACTGATTGACTGAAATTCCTTCCAGGAAAGCTGAAGGTAATATCTTTATCCTGATTTCTCAGACAGAATGAGTTCAGCTGAGAATGTTGCTACAAATACAGGAACTGAAAACAACAATATTTTGGGTAAATATTTGTAATAGCTTCTGTCAGTATGTGCATTTCTTGAGAGTTTTGTTAAACTTCATGTAGTAAAGACATAAAAGGTTTCAGAAAACACAAAGACTACAGAGAAAAGCTTGAAGCCATAGTAATGGAAGAGAAAAATTAACTGTTGCCAGTGATCTTAATTCCATGATGTCTCAGTCTGCCACCTTTGACAGTATAAGTGATGCTCTCAAGTGCCCAGCTCTTCAGATGAGGAAGTAATGAAATGCTCATTGATGTCAGCTGTTTTAATTTATTACTGCTTGACAGAAAGATTATGAACATATATTTAAAAAAAATCCTATTTGACAACAGTGATGAAGTTTTTTTTGTCTCTTCTGTCAGAGAAAGGCAAATTTCTGTCTGACACTATCGGTTATCGAGTTTGAGTTTCTAGGGAGCACTGTAGTCCCTTATCTTCATAAGGAAGATACTTCTTAGAAGTGGAAAAAATGAAATTCTTTTTCGGATTTCATTGGTAAGAACTTAGACCTGATTTGCCAGAAATGTGATATATACAGTTGTGAAATCTTAATTATATATTTATCTTAGTCTGGTTAGAGCCTGTTTTGAGGACTTAGGATTTTTTTCACTTTGATCATGATTTTCAGGAGTGACTTTGTTCGTTTACTTTAGGGCTTTTATAAGGCAGATGCAGAAAATTTTCAATAGAAATTTTTTAATTTAGGGTTGCTGTTCTATTATCAACAGCCATATACTTCATCCATCTTCTGTTGCTGGGGAGAGGAATGGGGAGTAATAAGGGGGAAAAGGTACAACCCTGAAAACCAAAAAGCAGATGTTCATGTCAATTAAAATTTAATGTTCTCATTTTAATTACAACTACATTGAGCTCGGGCTGAAATTATGTTGTCACTGTCTCCCCTGGGCTTCTTCCCACCACTCAGAAGAGGTAACTGAGAGCTTCCCTTCATTCCCCTGGCCTGACCTTCCCTCACCTTCCCTTCTCTGACCCTTAAGGCACTGCCCCTGCATGCTGGAAGCACAGGGAGGCACCAGGGCACGAACAGTGCTGGCAGCTGTGGGCATGGCTTGTGGTCTGGTTGTTGTGATATTGGTGGGGATGACAGAGCGTGTGCAGGCAGCTCTTGTGCAGGCAGATTGCCAAGGAAAAGGCCCCATCTATTCCCACTTTGTTCAGAGGCTCACCTCAGTATTGCAAGGTGAAAACAGGAAAGGCTGAAGAAATTCATATGGAGAGATAACCCATGCATTTTGTGTTTTATAGGGAAACTTTTCGTATATTGAGACTATTTTTTCCACAAGCAATTATTTTGCTAATGAAAATGGCAGGATGAAGCAAGTTCTTATTTTACTGTCAAATCAGTGGTGGCAGTGATGCTTTGAACATATCCAGTGCATTCAACATTTCACCTCTAATGTGGAGAGATTCAAGTGTAACAGAAGTGGAATTGATCTGTGATGCTGGCAGCAAGGTAGAGATTAACCTGTGAAAGTTTCCAGACTACCACAGTGCAGTAGTGTGCCCCATTTTGGAACAGAGTTCGCCCTCTGCACTTGGCAGTGCTAAGGTGGTGGGCAAGGGCTTACTTGGCTCCCTTGCATAGTCAGGAAATCAGCTGTGCCATGGACAGACCTCTTTACCTAGGCAAAGTTTATCAGTCTGCTTAAAAAGTCACGCAAGGGAGAGATGGACACAATCATCCAGAAGAGTGAATGGAAGTTAATGAAAGAAGAGTTAATACAAAAATCTGAGATCTGTATCTCTGTTCATTCATGTCTTACCATCTTTTATTCACACAGTCTTTTCAGCAGTTCCAAAACTCCTGCACTTCGCTCTTCCACTTTGTGTGCTGGTCCAATATTTTTCCTTTCCTTATCAGCTAGTGATCATAATTTGTGTATTATTTGTCTCTTTACTTTTGGGTATAATACCAAATTTGTTCAGTGAAGGCAGGTAAAAGAGTTTGAGCTGTTACAAATAGAAGCTATTATAAAAACTTTGTAAGAATGATAATGAGCTGGAAGAGGTTTGCATTTTCTTTTTTCTTCTTTTTCTAAGTGGCTTTTAGTTGTGTTGAACTTGATAAAGAGGAGATCCTGTTTGGCGGGTGCTCTGCTGTTGCAATTTCTGCAGGCTGTGGGAATGAGGGAGGGCATTGCAATTCTATATATAAAGCATCCAAGCTTGAAGAGGGCAGCCTGGAAAGTGGCAGCCTTGGCACTGCCTGCTTGGAACGGAGGGGAGCACTGAGAACGCTGCCCAGGCGGGGCGTGCATCATGCTCCCAACACTGGTGCTGCTCATCTTCTGCAGTTTCCTGCACTCTGCCGGTAAGTCCGAGGTGCCTGGGCTCCTCTTGGTACGTGGCTTGAAGGAAAATTGTACTATTACATCACATGAGGTTCAGGTTTTGTCCTCCTTTCCCAAAACCTGCAGAGTTCAATTCACATGTTTTGTTCTCTTTTGCTTCCTAAAACACAACAGGTTATTTAATAAGTACATGACTGAAATAAAATGATTCATTCTTAAGTATTTCGGAAAGTTGGTCACTGATTTGTTGGATCCTTCCCTAAAACTCATCCCCTAGATACAGAGAATATTTTTAATGGACTTTTGTTGTGTTTCCGAGTTGCCGAGTGCCTTCATCTTCCAGATGTTCATGATCCAGTGTCCCAGGGATGTCATTGCAGATATTGTATGTCTCCTATGTAGAGTGGTAATCAAAACAAGTTTTCTTTGTTATGTGAACTGCAAAAATCATTAAATATGAGCTATGTGATGGCGTTTCTTTTTTGAAGAATGATGTGATAGAAAGAATCCTGTGCTGGAAAACAGGCAAGTGGTTGTAGTCTAAAAATTTTACATAACTCTTAATGTATTCCTCCATATATTATTCAGTACAATCCTTTAGTCCTTCTAAGAAGTCTGTCTTAGTTTTTTGATCCTACCCACCTGTATGTAAGATGAATGTGTAATTTCTAAAACAAGATTTCATAGGTAAGTTCATTGGCTCTGTAGGGACTTGTTCGCCTTACTCATTATTCCTCCTGTGCTGTTATCAGTGGATTTTTTGAGAATAAGCCCTTTTTGCCATGGTTTGCCATTGCTTAAGATGCTTTTTTCAATCTCTTCTATATATTCTCTTTAATTACCAAGTTATTACATTTAGAATTTCAAGAAAAGATTTCGAGCTGCTAAAAAGCATACTTCACTTGCTTTAGGTTAAACAAAGTTAAATTTATTTCTTCTGTATTGTGTTTACGACATTTAATGGACCATATAGTTCAAATTGCATGGGGACATTTATTGCTCTTAAATCACTGACTTCAACTGTAGCATGAAAATAATTAAAATATAAGCAACTCAACCCTTTACTAGACTCTCAGAGCCAATTTCTAACCTCAGCTGTATTGTTATAAATCAGGTGTGACTCCATTTACTGTATTAGCACCATTCTAACCAATATCAATTCAAGTACCTGAAGATGGGTCCTAACCCCAGATTTTGCTGCCTGCAAGAACAAAATCTTAATCTACATGACTTCCTGTTTTAGATAGTAGATGTATTGGTGTAAATACTTGCAATTAAATAGAAAATTGCTGTAAATGCACAGCCACAAGCTTTATATGTAAACTTGACAATCACAAATCAGAACTTTTTCTACAGAGGACCAAGTTGAATAATTTAAAGATAAAAACCCTAGAAGCAGGATCTAGAAAATTCTTATAGAGCAGTTTTCTCCTTTGGGATGTGTCAGCATTTCAGGTCGTTGGAATACCTCACAAGGTTGGAGACTGTGGAAACAAACAGATTTCATTCTGTCAAGGAAAGATCTGAAATCAGGCAATTTTTGGATATTGATGTATAGGTTCTTTAATTGGACAACATGCAGGGTGTTCATTGTTTTGAACTTTTGATCCAAGTGTTGCTTCCTTAGAATGAGTCAGATCAAAGCCAGGACTTTATTCTCTTCTTCATGGATCTGCATCCAGATTCTGTACCTTGAGTCTGTCTCTAGCTGGAAATGTAAATATTGAGTGTAAGGACATATATTTGATTATTTGATTTCTAGTCTGATGGAAAGTGATAACTCCAGAAAAATCAGTAAACGTGCATTAGCTTGAGTAAAAAAAAAATCTGCAGAAGCTTGAAGCCTGATTAAAACTATTAGTTCTAGCCTTTACTTAATAAGAGGTGCTGATTCATTGATTACATTGTGGCTTCACCCCTTTAGCTATTTCAGTAATCAGAACTGCATGGATCCTTTTGAGAGGTTTGTGTACAGACATACTTTTTCTTACTAAGTATGTAAGTAGGAAGTCACCTTGATTTATGCTGTTTGCATAAATATCTTGCTATATCTATGTTTGCAAGAGACAAAAGGAGTTAATAATTTCATACTGAAGAGAAATCATCATGAACATGTGCAACTGATAACTCATATTACAGCTACAGCTCTACCAGTACTCTCAGTGTTAAATTTAATTTTAGGCTTCTATCATTTGTTTTAAAGTTCTTGTCCTTTCCAGAACATCTGACGTTTCAACATTTCTGTTTGTCTCAAATCAGAAAAACTTTACGAAAGAAGAAGAGAATACTTTGCAAAACAGATTTTAAATTATTTCTGCAAGTTGGAAGTATAAATATTTCCTTTCAATGTTTTGTTTTCATTTGTTTATCTGATGTGAAATAGTTTGATTGAAGCCATTACAACATAAAATTGTATTTTCCCATAGGGATGTTTCATAGTAACCGTGGTATAGGAACAAAATTGTTTATTTCTTCATAGTAAGTCATGTTCCCTGACTGGCTTGTATTGCTGCATGTTGTATGAACTAGACAGGCTGACCACACAGAAACTGCACTTCAACAGATATAATTCTCAAGAAAATTTGCCAGCTGGAGTAGAGTGGGAACTGGAAGTAAAACCTTCCTTTATCCAAGAGAAGTGAAACTCTGGTTAAAGTTCTACTGAGGTAATTCAAAATCAGTATTTCTCCTGAGATAATTCAAAATCAGTATTTCATGTAATTTCTCAAAGGAAAACAATACTTGCAGTAATAGTAAAATGTCAGCAAGGAAGATTTCAGTACTTTAGAAATCTCATTTAACACTAGGACAGCCTTTTAAATGAAAAATTCTTAAATGATTGCAAAATACAACTTTTAGCCAATAGCACTCGATGCATCTGTACAGTCTGCCATTTTGTGTGCTTCTGAGTGGTTGATAACGTTGCCAGGAAGATTTAACTAGTCTCTTCAGAGTTAAGTGTGAGAAAAAGAATGTAAATGCTGAGAGTAGTTACTGTACTGTAATGAGTATAATAGTTTGATCTGACAGGATACGGACTGATTGGCAGGTAGCAAATGGCTCTGTAGTTGTTTTATTAGCTATTCTTTGGGCAAAAAAGTTGAAGTGGATTTCATATCCTTAGTTATTTTCAATCTATCTCTTGTGCATCTCTATATGATCGAGGATGATTATTATGCTCAAATTTAATCTAAATACCAAACCTGAGGTGTGTGTTAAATTTTGTTTGCCATGCTTTGAAATGCCATGTTTGAGTTTGAAAAGCTATCAAACAAGCTTTGTAAACTGATTTGTCTGTTATGGTCTAAAATATTTGTCCATTAATTATTAGGCATTTTGTTTTACATCAAGCTCTCTAGATAGATCTGACTTGAAGTAA